>JAAEAF010005928.1:0-86598 GCA_011037195.1 Triatoma infestans
TTAATTTATGAAATTAATCGTGAGCTCCTGAAATGTACTTGAGCAAAGGCAGTTCACAATGTAATACCATTTTTGTATTTTCATTAAAAAAAAATAATAACTGTTCCTTCAATTACAATAGTATACACTGTGTTTTAAGAACCGCTTTTTTACTTGTTTATTTATACTATACAAATATGTATCATTACTTTTTAAAGATATGTTAAAGTTAAACCTTTACAATGCAATATAATTATATGAATTAAAATAATGACAAAAAAAATGGCAATAAAATTTCAAAGTTTCTTTTTAACATACAGTGTATACTGTAAAAATATTTATTGCTGTTGATGTTACTTTGCTTACCCGTACTCCAAAAGCCAATATCTTGAGTATACACTCAACCGTGAACATGCCGGTGAAGCCCATGTTCATGTAGTGTAAAGTTTTCTTGTATATTGCACTTTGCTTGTGATACTAGAGTAATGAGTGGCACGCCCAAAACAAACAAAGAACCAAATTATAAACAAATGAATAATAGATTATAGTGAATTACGAATGTTAGTACTTCCATAGCAAAACTAAAAAAATAAAAAATTATTTAAAAAAATCAAATTAACTACCAATATTTTATTACACAAAAGATAAAGAAATATAAAAAATTAAAAATAAAAACACATACACATTTTATCAACACTACATAAAAAATGTGTAACACAACGAAGTATATAAAAGATATAATTTTCATATTCCCGGCATATCAGCGGGAGGATTTTAGAGCATCCAAATTCAGCAAACAACATGAGTTGTTAAAATAATTTTAAAGATAATAATTATTTAAGGTTTTAAGAAAGCGTGATTTAAATTGCAGTGTGTGTGAGACTCATGTTGTCGCCTTCTAAGAGTTTGTTTTAATCTGATTACAAAAAGCCATGCTACCATTGACCTGCAGAAATTGTTTGGCCATTAGAATGCAATATTCCGAAGCGTAATTTTTGTTTTTCTTTAATGCTACAATGTTTTTGAACATTTATTCGCTGAAAAAATATCATGCGTTTAATGTTTATTCTAAGCAAATAAAAATGGTAGACAAAGCTAATAGAGGCCAATTAAAAAAAAAAAAAAAATGAAAAAAAGACAAGCCATTTTTTTTAAAAAAGGTTAAGCACCTTCACGAACATTTAAAATATTACAATAGTATGCCACCAAAATAAAAAAAATATGTACATTTTATGAAATCCGCACATTATTTTTCAATAAAAAATATTAAAGAACATTAAGTGACGTCTTTACATAAATTTTGTTGAATGTTTTTATGAAAAAATTTAAGCGAGAACAAAAGTGATCACCCATCAGAAAAAAGTCAAAGTAAGAACTAAGAATGTTTATAAGCTAGAAAGCTAGCCAGAAATTATTTAATTTCTTAACTATAGATTTATAATAGAATATCTTTAATATAATATCAATAAAATGCAATTTAATTGAAACAAAAAAAAAAAATCATGCCTTGTATTAAACTGCTGAATGTAAGTTTAGCAGCGTTTACGCAGCTTAAAGCTTTAGCTACATGTAATACATATAATAAAATATATGTTATTTATTTAAATAGATAAGAACTATTATCTTCAAAATAAGTATTGAAGCTTTCAATGTTTCATTTTAAATCTATATCCCGAAGTACGTTCGTATTTGTCAGAATGTCTTCATTACTTTGAAGCTTTATTAATTTGAGCACAAAAACTTAATGATATAAATAGATGTTTCAGCAGTTATTCTTATGTAATTATCGTATCCTTATTCCAAAAAATAAATAAATGTAATAAAACATTTCCATTTGAAAAGCAGCTTTAAATAAATTCACAAATCCAAAATTAAGTTGATTGTACAGGATGTAGTAATGCTTAAATATTCATTGTGCATCAGCTTAATTTTCTTGACGAAATTATTGATGATTCTAATGAAATATCTGGCTGAATGGAAAACATTGTCCATACGATGAAATCATTGGAACAATTGTAAGTGATGAAATGATTATGTATCGGTAACTTTGTCAGGTTATTAAAACATTGTACTCCTGCCTGGGCTTCGACTTTAGTAGGAAAAACACTGACGAATTTGTCAATCAAAGATTCGTTTGACATTAATGGCGTAACTTACATAAGGCATATTACATAATAATGTGCCAGTGGCTTTTAAAAATTTAAATCGCAATAGAGATTTGTTTATAAAGATGGTACATTAACAAACTGATGTTTTGCTTGTAATGGGGATCGTTTGCCTCAATAAAAATCGTGATAATTTCAATATAGATGTTGTTAAAGCTTATATATTTTGTAAGCGAACAGAAAATCAGTGTTATTTTAGAAACGAAAATCAGTGTTATTTGATATAATACGAAATAATATCAAAATAAAGACGAAAAAGATTATTTTTTTTGTCGGTGACACTAAATGCAGGCAACTTACATAATAACATAGAGATAAAAACCTTTGATGCATCGATTAAAGGCCCAAAGCACACCCTGCAGTGATATTTATTGGTGTTAAGTCTCCGCAAATCCTACCACCGTTTAGTTTTGGTCTTCGCTACCAAACATCACTGCTAACTGTAGTGTAGCTCTCTATTTTTGTTGCCCGATATTGAGTCAACAACGTTAGAGCCCTCATAAGAATCGAACCCTGAATTCTCACATTAAAGGTGAATTCGCAAGCTTCTAAACTAACGCATCAAATAATAATTTAAGTGAAGAAAAAACAAACACTGCAACAAGTCAAGAACCTATAACTTACATGGCACCAGAGTGATAAGACTGATAATTGCAGTTGAAAGATTTCCCTACATCCCTTAGCTTGCATCGAACATTATCTCGGTGAACGTTAACTGATGTTTCACCAGTGCTTACCTACCAACGAAGAGAAATAAAATAATTAAAAAAAAAATGAGGTGGCGATTTGAATGGGGGGGGTGTGAGTGTGGTAGCACTCTACATTTTCCCACTCCGTCGTTTCCGGCTTCGCTACTAGGCGCTACTACTGTACTCCCACTTTTTTATTGACATGCTGGGGCCTTCAATACCGTCTTTGCCCGCGCGGGAATCGAACCCTGAATGTGCTCACACGAAAGGCGAGTGCGCTAGCCACTATACCAACGCATGAGAAAAAACCTACCTAACAGACATACATATATTCGGAAATATATATAAAAATAAAAATGGAATTCCTTAAGAAATTAGACCAAGGAACGAAAAACTCATTCTTTTGGGTTGGGATATTATGTTGGAATCCATATCTAAAAAATTGTCAATGCCAGAGGTGAAATATTCAAATAAGACTCGTTGAGGTTAAAAATGATAATATACAAAACAAAATCTAGGAAGGACTTTGGTTCACATGAGATTAATGTTCAACAAAATGAAGATCAAAAACGTTCAATCAATAACAACTTCAGAAATTAAGAAAACAGAAAGAAGGTTAGCTATGAAATAACAACGGTTTTTGGACTGATTATTTACAAGCAAGCTATTAAGCGTCAGATAAAAAGGACTCGAACCCTGAATTCTCACACGAAAGGCGAGTGCGCTAGCCACTATACCAACGCATGAGAAAAAACCTACCTAACAGACATACATATATTCGGAAATATATATAAAAATAAAAATGGAATTCCTTAAGAATTTAGACCAAGGAACGAAAAACTCATTCTTTTGGGTTGGGATATGTTGGAATCCATATCTAAAAAATTGTCAATGCTAGAGGTGAAATATTCAAATAAGACTCGCTGAGGTTAAAAATGAAGATATACAAAACAAAATCTAGGAAGGACTTTGGTTCACATGAGATTAATGTTCAACAAAATGAAGATCAAAAACGTCAATCAATAACAACTTCAGAAATTAAGAAAACAGAAAGAAGGTTAGCTATGAAATAACAACGGTTTTTGGACTGATTATTTACAAGCAAGCTATTAAGCGTCAGATAAAAAGGAATCTGTTAAGGTAATTTAGGAAGAAATTGGAATCATTAGAATTGAACCAGAATGGAATTAGTTGATGAAAATTATGTATGCTTTGGATAAATATTTTCTCCTCAAGTTGGGTTTTCCGTATAAGAAGATGGGAAGTATAAAATGGGGCTGGTAATTCGAGAGTTTGTAAACAGATCAACTATTTGACCTGAACGAAGTATTTTGCGCTACAGTGAGTGCTAATTCTATGAGAATCATGTTTACTATCACTGCAACAAAAAACTACTTATTTTTAAATTTGACATTTGAAGATCAAAGGTGATATAATTATGGAAATGCCAAAAGTTTTTGAAACACCAGAGAACACCTGTAAATTCCGAAACGCTTCCAATGCCCTTAATAGTGGTCCCCTGGCATGTAACGAATAATTTACCAATACAACAAGAACAAAATTCTTGAAGAAATAAGAGGACGTTGAAGCTTTAAAAACAGGAATGTGTTTCTTTTTATAATTTCATTCTATGTAGATGATGCTGTTTAGATGAGGCTGTTAGGATAAATAAAAAAAGAAGGGTCTTCCTACAAGCCTATAAGAAGAGTTAGAATTAACTTTAGAAGAAAACCTAAAATCATTTTTGGGTATGAAAATACAAAGGGATATTGAAATGAATCTCAAGAAAATTACATCTAAGCTGTCCTATAAAAATTTCGAATATTGGGCGCAAAACTAGCAAATGTGGCAAAATTCTATCAGAAATGAAGAAATTCTATCAGCGGTCGACAAAACAATTTAAATCCTCTTCAGAGAACCTGTTGGAAAGCTATTTCATCCAACTTGATATAACCAACTCAGTGATTATAGCCGATATATGGGCAGGCTTGTCAGGAAGATTTCACTGCTATCAAAAGAATCATCAAATCAATGGAGTTGTACATTTGATGTTTTAAATGAAAAGTCTTTTTTTTTAGTTAACTGAAAAAAAAAAATTATCACAAAAAGCATTCACTTTCTCACTGGTGGAAACTTGCGATAGTAATGCTGACCAACTGTTAATCCTGCACTAGGAAAAGCACGACTGGTTATATTATAATCTTTGGAAGTGGACCTGTTGGATGGAGCTCAAGCCCCACAGCAGACGAATCTGTAGCCGCTGTAGTTTGTTGTAAAGAAATATTATATGCTAGTAAATCTCTTGCAATATTACTCACACTATGTAAAATATAAGTTTGCCTTATTATTAACAATATTCCCTTTCTTTAATCAGGAATAGTGAATCGGACCTCAAAACATACTGATATATAGATCATTTAATCTTTGAAAAATATACATTTGAATTGTCATAGAAAATGATCATAGTGATTGTCCAATAATTTGACTTCCTAATAAAGGCCATTAAGTCTCAAAAATAAAGCTAAGCACTTTTAAGCATTCATGGTTTAATATTTTCTTTTCTTTTATTTATTTATTTTGCTATTACGTCTAAAATACTAGGATCACAATCTTTAATTTATCTTGTTAATTTAAGTGTCTTTGTATATTTGTTAGATTGAGTAAACCTCCATATTATGTTCAATTTCTTTAGTATAAGATTGATTTTCGTACGTTCAATGATTTAAAGTTCATACTTAAATCTGAAGTTTACTGCATGAAATGTACAGTATAATTAATGTGCAGCCAAATATTAGTGATTGTTTAAGTATCCGAAGTACTTATTTTTAGGTTTCTTTTTTACTGTGAGCCTAAGAGCCAATCCAACAAAAGAACAGTTTGTTCTAATGGAAAGGTTATTTTCATTATGAGGTCCATTATTTTTTTCTTCTTTTTCTAATAAAAAAAAATTCCAATTACACAGTCTATTGCATTTGTTTACATTGTTTATTAATTTTATTTTTTTCTATTTTGTTAATTAAATTTATATGCTATATTATTAAAAGATTTTGTAAGTTTAACTCTTTGCTAAAAGTTATAAAATCCTTTGAGGAAAGAAAATGAAAAAATAACAAGCAAATTAATTGCAAATAAATGCAAAACTATATCTACAAATTTTTTATATTGAGTCAAGGATGTCAAAACGCTGTTGAAAACTCAATTTTCAATCGGTATCATGTGACTTTCCTTATAACAATCACAGAAATTAAAAAATCCTGGTACAATTCTAAGGGAACAAAGACAGTTTAAAACAATTTGTTATACGACTTACAGCCCATTATTAGATTCTAACTGACAAATTTTCTTAATATTTTTTTCTTTTCTTGTTTTAAGCTTTCATTTGTCCCTACATTTTAATAAATAGATATTAGTTTTGTTTTCTTTTTTGGTTGAAGTTCATGCCTCCCAAAGAACTCTCAACAATAACTTTTCTAGAAAAATGTCTCGAATAAAGTAATAAATTTTATGAATGTGCACTTTACAAGCTATGTTTAGAGAAAAAAAATCTTTGGAGCCTTTTCGAGTTAATCACAAAAAAAGGTTCAATAATTTTTGTGCACGAAAATTGATGCAACTTTAATATTCTTAAACTTTGCAAATTTCACAGAAAATTAAAATGCAAATTTTTAATAATGTTTTAAATAATATATTACTTAATATCGACTGTAAAATAGTTTGCATGTGATAACCTAAGAAATTAACTTCGAAAAAATCTATTCAATACTAGTTACTGATGGAAATGATAATTTTAGAATTATCCAATGATGCAAAAATGTAGTCAATCAATTCATGTTTCCGCATTTTTTTAATTACTGTTTTAAAATATTCTTATATTTATCATTGAACATTTTCAGATTCATCTTTCATAATTTACCAACCATGGTTTTAAGTTATGAGATAAAAAAATATAAATAAATTTAAACTTACATCTGTTTTATACGTTTTCTGAATTTTTTGGGGCAATCCCTTTATCACTTCTAAATTCACACAGTGTGTCAAGATTTGACTTAAAGGGCGGAATTTTATTTTATTTATTAATGAAAATTTAACTGGTCAAAATATATTGAAATTATTTTTATTATTGGGTCATGACTAAACATATTAATAAAAAATATTTAAAATATGGTAATGTTGTAAGTAATAACTTCTAAAGAAAACAATTTGTTGGAATTTGTTGTAATAACTGAATAATACAAAATATAATTATTATTATAACAGATAACAAATAAAAGAATTAATATGAATTGATTTATGTGTCCTAAATGAAGCAGAGAGATGTGAAGAAAGCTTTGATAGCTGAGCATCTTATATTTTTAAAATGTTAACCGAAAATATACGAATTTTATTTTTAAAAACTAGAGATATTAATAATTTCCGTCTAGAAATTTTAAAATTTAGCAACTTTTATTTGCTTTTACTATCATGCTGCGGCATTTAATATACTAATCTTATTGCCAAAATAAGAAACAAAAATAAAATGTGTATTTAGCTTGCCATTTTGTTAGTATTATGTGATTTTATTATTAAACATGCAAAGAAAAAAGTGCTAGAGTGTATATCAGCAAAAAATTGTGCAAGGGTGGAAAATGTTAAGAATTATTATTATTATTATCATCATCGTTATTTAAGGTTAATTTAATTGATCAAAATAGACCAAATGAAATTAAATTTATGGTTTAAAATCCAGTGGGTGTAATTAATTTCTTATGTAGTGTTCAGTGTCGGTATCTCCTGTTGGCCCCATCTGAAATCTCGTTGTTTGCTTAAAATTTGTAATTTGAGCAAGTTCTAATTTAAGATTTTTTTTTTTTTTAATAATGTGAAAGCAGTGATGCATTGAAAGGGCAAAACATTAAAAATATATTTATATCCTTTGCTAAAGATGTTATGTTGTAATTTCTTTCTTACGTTTTTATATCTAAAGCTCTGAGTGATTTTTGAGGGGTCAAAATAATGACTGATTGCCTACCTTAAAATGTTTATTAATAAATTAGGTATTTTGGATAAATATGATTTTGTAATTCTGGTAATTTCAAATCCTTTTATTTTACTAATTACAACATTACTGAAAAAAGGGAAAGAAAGAAAGCTATTTCATCACAGAATTTTGCATTTTTATCAAAGTATCAAGATATTAGCGTTTAAATTACCTGTTCAACTGCTATGTTTTTGAATCGATGAAGAAAGCGACAAAAATTTATCATCTTGATGAAATGTGACTGGATCAGTTACAAGTACTACTACTTCAGAAGTTATTGTCTAATATAGATTTTGGCCTCCCTAATATTAGCTCTTTATTGAATATTTTCGCTCTTTGCTAGCGAAGTCCAACACGCGAAGGTTAGAACTACTGCGATCGGCATTTCCTGAATTAACCTTTTCATATGATGCGTCAAAATACATGAAATTTTTTAGTTGAACTACAGTTTTGTCTCTTTTCTTATCCTAGCCATGAAATCTACTGGTCTAATCTTGCAATGCCTTCACCAAAAAGAAAAAGAGGCCGATGTCTGCATTCGGACAGATTTCGGCTCTTCCAAGACAATCCTTTCATTAGGGAGTGGCATATCTGTGATTATGCTTTCTTAATCCTTATTATCATTCCCTGGATTATTCCTAAATCTCAAAAAGTTGGTGATTATATCTTTGGTTAGAGTAACAGCATCAGCATCGTACAGACCAATGATCGAAAGAGAGATTCTAGAGACTCTTTGGGCTTTGTGGATAAAGAGTAGTCTCGAAGAGAATAGTTTTTTATAGGCGAAAAATGTTCACTTTCTCTGAAATTTTTCGCTTAATCATTTGTTCAACTTTGTTGCGGCTGGTTCTACCTGGCCTCAAGGACTAAAATTAGCAATATCTTCAGTATTCTATCTCCGAATATCACAGCTCTGAATATTTTCCTATGGTTGGGGTTATGCCCAGATATTTTGAAACTCAAAGATACATTTAATTGTAAGTAAAGTGATGAGTATTTATCAGGCGGGCTTTATTTTCAACAATTGATAAGTATTGTGGACAGAAGCAAGTAGGCAAACCATTTTTACTGTATTTTACACCTAACATATTTTATAAATACATGGCCAAAACCTGGAATCGAACCTGTAACGCTCTGTCTGCAGAAAGCATAGCACAATACATCTGATCACTGGGAGGTTGCTCGGTAGGACATTAATTAAACAAATTACAAGCGTAATTTGTACTGATAAAACATCAAGAGGCCAATTTGGTTAGCCTGGTGACACAAGAAAATATTATTTACTGTCGGGTAAAAAATTAAAAACTCTTTTTCCATCTCTTCCAACTTTTTCCTGGTGCTTAATTTGAAAATAAACAATAATTTTACATCCATACTTTCTCTTGTTATATTGTTGGGAGATATTTTTCTTATGTCGATAAATTGTAGATCAAATGACAAACTGATAAATTTGATCAATAAATGTAAGAGTCAATCTTAACCAAATTGTGAAGAATGGAATATGTTATATGTTTTCAATATCCAAAATAAAATCAATTTAAGCTTTTATTTTTAATTAGCCCAGTAAAATGCATACACTGCTTTTTAGTTATATAATTAACTGAAGGAAAGTAGGATTATCTACATTCTGTTAGTAATAATAATTTTTTTTAAAAAAAAGAAGAATTATACATGAATAAGACTGTAAAAATCCTCAAAAGTTTTAATAAAATCTTACCTTCATCATAAGTAGCAATGTATTAAATACTATAAGCATCATGATGAAATACTCAAATGGTGTTGACACTACTATCCTCCAGATTTTATACTTGAAACTATTCCTTTTATTAGGCATGTATCGCTCTAATGGTCGTGCTTGTATAGTGAAGTCAATACAAGATTTCTGCAATCATCCGTTTTGTAAGCAAAATTTATTTGAAATATAATAATGGATAATGAGAGTGAAGGAACAACAACATATATATATATATGCATATGTACTGCAAATTAATAACTTATTAGCAACAGACCTGGTTTTTATCGATTTCACCATCTTGTAGTTCAGCTTCACCTTGTTCTTGAAATGTGATAATAATCAAAGCTACGAATATATTAACGAAGAAAAATGGAAATACTACAAAATATACTATATAAAAGATGGACATTTCTATACGGAAATTTTGAATTGGACCCATGTCTTCGTACGTTGCTGCCATAGAATTTTGTAATACCCTAACAAAAAAAAAAAAAATTATTTTAAAATATTTGTCCTATGTATGTGCAACACGTAATAATTTTTTTTAAAAAACTTACTGCGGCCAACCTTCCCCTGTTTGTACTGCAAACAGAGTTAACATTGCTGCGGCTACGTTATCGTAATGAAAACATCTTGGTCTCCAAAGACGCTTTTCCGCTTTTGGCAGTGGACTACCATCTTCAAAAACAAAATACTCACCACTGAAATAAAACATTCAAAATAAATCGCGAAATTCAATAACTATTAAAAAAAATTGCATAATTTATTGTAACTTACTGGCACTCTGCTTCTGTAAATTTGCTTTCATCGGTGCAGAAGAAAAATTTGCCATTAAACAACTGGACGGCAATGACAGCAAAAATGAATTGGAAGAGTATATACACAATAAGAATGTTAATTACATTTTTTAAAGAATTTACAACGCAGTCAAAAACAGCTTTTAATTTGGGAACCCGTTTAATAGTTTTTAGGGGTCGAAGGACTCGAAGGACTCGCAACGATTTGATTGTGGAAAGATTCTGACCAGCGGAACTTCCACTGCAACAAAATAGTATATGTTAGAAATATGCAACAAAACAAAAATATTAAAATAAAAATAGAAGTAAAATTTTTTGTAAATTAGTTATGCTTATGGCTAAGTAGAACTATTTGGTGTATGGGTTAGAAAAGAAAATGAAAAAATATGTTTTCACAAGCAATTAAAGAATGAAAAATGGATAATACTCTTTGAAAAAAAAATACATAATTTTAATTTTTTAAAATTTTACTTGCATTTCTATTACATTGTGTATTATTCATAAACATTAATACCTTAGTTCAAATCCTAGCGAGACCGCTGCACATATTACTACAACAGCATCCATTATATTCCAGAATTCTCTTAAATAAGATCCTGGATGCAAAATAATACCCATATCTAAAATCTAAAAGATGAATAAAAATCCATTACAATAAATAATATTATCTGTGTTATTTGAAAATAAATTCATTATTGATTTTTAATATAACCTTTAACAACATTTCAATAGTAAAAACTCCAGTGAAGGCGTAATCAAAATAATTGAGAATAATGTTCCTGGTTGAATTTTCTACAACAGGATCTTCTGCCGCTAGTGCGATACTACTTAATGTAATAACTACCATAATAAAAACATCAAAATATCGTAAATTTACCACCCAATGAGCCAGTGAACGGAGCCTGAAGCAAATAATAACAGATACAGTTTAATTAAAATTTTAATTTTAATTAAAATAATTAATTAAAATTAAACGCAAGCAATATTTAAGATTATTGAAACTAATTAATTCCTCAATTTTGTTTGTTTGTTAATGAACTGCTAATAATATACCTTATGCTTTAATTTTTGTTGGAATAACTGTACTTTATAATAAGCTTTTCTGGATAATTCCAAAGATATATAAAGCAGTAACAACACGATAATTATTTATTCTTTGGTCCAATAATTAATGTTCCATTTTGCTGTGAAATGACGCGCCAAATGATATAAAGAAAATATCTCTAATATGTTCGGAAGTCGGAAAACTACACAAACATAACTAAGGAACGTTATATAAATTATAGGAATAAATCTTTTCCAAAAAAATATCTCAAATATATGAAGGCACAGTTAAGATAGCCAAGAGTTACTCTTGGAAGCTACATTATTGTCCTTTGATTGGAAGCATTCCAATATTTGGGAAAACATAAAAAATTGGCGAAGCATATTGTAAACTGAAATAGTTGGTTTCTTCAAATGAATTTCTTCATAAATTAAAACTGTGATCTGCCAGCATGCCAATGTTCAACACTAGCAACATAGTAGTAGATGAATTTTCTTCTCCTGAGATTTCCTTCGACATATTACATTCAGGTAAAGACATATTCAGGACAAGATAGTTTAATAATCCTACCAAAATTGCTCTACTAAGTAGTTTAATAATTTAAGATTATTTTCAATATATCAGAGATATTTTCAGTGATAGTCTGCTTCATTTTGTGGTCATCAACCAGTTTCGGCGTTGCTCATCATGTTTGGATAAAACAGTGCAATGAAACAAGTTTATACACTGTTTAGAAGTGTTCTGTTAAGACCTAACTAGGTTATGAGGGGGTAAGCCATACCTGACTCAGTGTGTGAAGCCAGCGCCTTAATCACTCGGCTATAGGCTTTACTTCATGTACATTTGAATAAGAACCATATGAACAATATTTACGCTTAATTCTTGGCTAATATCAGCCGCCATATAAATATGGTATCAGCAGTCAGTCATAGAAATATAAAATTTTAATTGGGTGATAACAACACTTGTAACAAAGTGGTTGTTAAGCCACTCCTGATTATAAGAATCTCAACCTCCTCATTACTCCCAGATATTTATTCAGAGATAATATTTACATGACCAAAACTGAAGAAAAAAAAACATTTATAATAATTAATATTCTACGTATTTTTTGCAATTTACTCCTAGGGAGCTAATGTAATAAAAAAAAGAAGTGATCGTTTGAGGATAGAGAAGTATGTCCAATTTAAGGTCTCCATTGAACATGTCCGAACTTTGCTTTATTTTTTTTTATAATAGCTATTTTGTTTAATTAAGGACAACTCCTATTTTTTTTCGATGCATATTTAAACTTGTTTATGTTTTAAAATGGTTCTTAGTTTATTTCTATGGAGACTTCTTCAAACTTTACTGACGAGAAGAAGTCACTCTTGATTTATTTTCAAACTAGATACAACCGTCAGTGAAGGGTAGTGTGGGATAGAATACCACAAATATATTATAGTTTGCTGCCTTACTCTTTAGTTCATATTCTTCCTTGATGTGATTTTCTTAATTACAATCTCTTCCAACTTTTGTTTATTTTTTTCTAGTTAGTGTTATTTCCGAAGAAATTTCTAAATCTATATATATATATATATACGTATATTCCAAAATTTATTAAAACCATAAATAGCAGAGCTATTTTCGGAAGCAGTTCTTTGCACTCTTGTCATAGCTCTTAATTAAAAAAAAATAATCTTACGGATTAGTAGGGCTTAAAATAAACATGGATGAATATGGCAGCATCGGTTTGGGCCCAGTTAGTTCATCATCAGTATCCGCTTTCTTCTCTTCTTCTTCTTTTTTATTAACTTTACAGGTAGCACTGGAATTCATATTTATGTATTAAACATGAGCATCAGTTATTATTCTAATGCAACAATTGATTAATTTAGCAAAAGATATTTCTTACTACAACAGTTATAAATGTCAATTATTCCATTAAAATAAGTTCTATAGTTGAACTTTTAATCTCTAAAGATTAAAAGTGACTTTTATTCACCAGGCATTAAAAGTATAAAACAATGTTGCCACCTTTTAGGTTTGGATAAAATTGTAAAATATAATAATAATATTAAAGTGAAGTAGTAATCTTAAATTAAGATTTGTTTTAAGATTGTAAGATCAATTTAGCAACAAATTAAATATCAAAATACATAATATAATTGTGCTTAACTTTAAATTAAAATACCATTAATCTTTCTAAAGATAATCCCTTTTCAATGGACAACGTTCTCTTAGAGGTTACCGTACATGTTTTACCTTCTTTTATAACCTGTTTTACATGGATTTAGCTGTTGTAGAAGAAATATAATATTTATCGCGAGAATGAAGTCCTTATACAAACTCTTGTATAACTGTAACCTTCAATTGCATTCGTGTGGGCAAACATAAAGTCGAGTGTATAACAGTGGCAGTTTACTCTTTTATCAAATAAATAATTATTTTAATCATTTGTGTAATAATTTAATTTTCATTTTTATTTTGTACAAATTTTCGATCAACAATACATTCACCATTTAGCTAGAAATACATTAGATAATTTTAAAGAATGGAAAGAAGTATACATCTATTAGATGCTAAAATATTCAATCTTCAAAGAAGTATTTAGAACATTTCCTTTTAAATTCTAAACATAATATTATTATATGATTTTACTCCATTGTGGAAGTTTTACTCACAAATGCGAGCTAGGAGAAGAAGGATTAATATCCACTCTAGGAGGGCTACCGTCTCCCCCTTGTAAAGTTTCCATTTCCTTTTCCAATTCCATTTGTTGCTTCTACATAACATTGGGATAAATATTTCGTATCAGGTACTTGGCAAAGTTAGTAAAAATACTAATAGTAATAATTTAAAATGATAAAAATAGAAATAAAAAAACTGACCTCTTTGTCTTCCTCTTCTTGTTCTTCTTCAGCCGCAGTCAGTTCCTGAGCATTGGCAAGGTTATCTACGGCGATAGCCAAGAACACATTGAGCAGAGTGTAATTACCGAATAGGACGAGGACTATAAAATACAACGCGTATATCATGCCACCCTCCTTATGTCCACCCTGTGACTGTATCCCCTGGTACATCACTTCATTCCAGTCCTCCCCTGTCAGTATCTGCACATATATCGTAATTTATAAAATATTTATATTGTCCTTTAATTAAATAAAGTACAAAATTTGATTCTCTTAAGAGAATTTCTAGTTTTATATTCTTTTTAATCATATAATAAGTTAAAAATCACATTGGCGCTTAGACACATTTCATTCATTGACTTTTTTAATAATTAGTTCATAAAATAGAAATGGTAAGAGAGTTGAATCTGAGCGTGCCTGCCTCTAGTATTAAAGCATTCTAATACAATTTTTACTTTTACTTCTGATGAATGGACTGCTGAATGTCAAAATTTCGAGATTCTGATAAGTTTTTCATAAAATTGAATAATAGTATATTGTTAAAAGCAAGCCAGATTGCAACATCAAATAAATAATACAACAGAAATCAATAGTTATTAAAAAGTTAATCTACTAACTTGGAAGACTGTTAATAGGGCGATGGGGAAGGTATTGAAGTTCGTGGGCGGCGTTCCATCTGGAAAATTGAACTGGCCTCCGAACAGCTGCATACCGAGCAGCGCGAATATTAGGATAAAGAGGAAGAGAAGGAATAACAGGGATATAATGGAACGCATGGAATTTAGAAGGGATATCACAAGATTTCTTAATGAAGACCAATACCTGCAACAAACAAGCTGATTAGTTTTTCGAATGAAATTTCATGCAGATGGAAAGACAGTTGCAACTAGCAAACCTGCTTATTAGAATATGATTGTTATAATTTAGTCAGTAATATACAAGAACTTCTGAAAGTAATTCAATATAAACACGTTTTAATTAAGATTGTATGCACTATTTCTAAGTCTAATTTACAACCATTAATAGATACAAAAAAGTCATTAAAAAAGGCAGTTTGTTCAATTTATTCCATAAACATTTTTTTTTTACAAATTTAGTTTGCTTGTTGCAATTGTCTTTGCGCGAACTTACAAAGGACCACAACTCTGATGTTACATACAAACTATGTATGAATAACTACTCAAGCTACACTATAAAAAGTATATATAAAATTCTTGAATAAAATTAAAAATTCTTCCACATTTAAAACAATTTTTATATAAGTAACTGCATCCAGATTGCATTTCATGAATAAGCTTGTAGTAAAATAAACTCTCTTTAAGAATAGATACATAAATATATTAATATAATTTTTCTTAAAAGTTAACAAAAAAATAATTTATTATTTTAATAAAATTTATAAACGCTTCGCATTAAAGCGCATTAAATAGGGATTGATAAAGAAGAAATAGAATAGCTCTATTTCATAATTTCTTTTTTTAAAGTACTTCTTCACATTCTTCGTTTCAACTTTATAAAATAGAAGCAGAATCCTGAATTGTGGTGTTGTGGTGGTTGGTTCCGCAGAGCTGGAAAGCATCAGAGACAATTTCCGTGGTAGCCTGCTTCATTTTGTGGTCATCGACCGGTTTCGGGCGTTCGCCCATCTTCAGGATGCGTTTTTCAGACAGTGTGACAACGCAGAATTGCACAGAGTAAATTCAGTTTACTCACTGAATGACTCTGTGAGTGTGTAAACTGAATTAGCTCTGCGCAAGTCTGTGTTGTCACACTGTCTGAAAAACGCATCCTGAAGATGGGCAAACGCCCGAAACCGGTCGATGAGCAGGCCACCACGGAAAATGTCTCTGAGAATCCTGAATGATAAAATGGTCTTCCACTTATAACTACGTTCTCAAATTTTGGGAAATGAAAGAACTTTCTCTTAAAATTTAACATTGAAAATGATTTATGGATGGGTGATTTGATAAAAAGTGTAACGTCCGTCACACGGTTAGGTAGGTGTGAATTGCGTGGGGAGAGCGAACATTATTAACATTAAAGAGTGAGGGTGAATGAAACATATTAATTCTGAATGACTGCCGAACGTTCACGGAGACACTCGAACCAGTTACCTTAATATTATTGTCAAAAATCAAACATGTTTGAATTAATTATAATTTGATTTTTTTTTTTTGAGAGAGGTTATCTTTCTATTGGTGTATAACCAATTTCGGATTCAAACTGTTGTTATTATAATTCTGTTGAATTTTATCGATTGAATGATGTAATAAGAGGTGTTAAAGTTTATCTTGTGCAAATGGATTCCAATAAAAATAATAATGAACTGGTTAATCAACCATCGACTTCAAATGCTAAAAAACACTTGCGGAAGAGCTTATTCATTCATTCACGTTATTGACAATTCACATATTTTTTTTTTTACATTAATTTATAATCTGATGAACTCTAACATTAACTGTAAATAATCTAATGAACAAAATGAAGCAGGCTATCACGGAAAATGTCTCTGATGAAAAGTCAATCTGATTAGCGAATTACTAAAATGCTCAGATGATCCAGTTCGTACATACTGGAAGAATCTCAAACTGAACAAACTCTTTTCTTAATCTCTTCTTACAGGATCTATTAAGTATTTCATAAAGGAAGGATTAGCTTAGATTAGCGCGTTGGACTTCTACGCACGGAGATCTACGAATGTAGCAGAGTGCTGGCCTTAGATTTTCTCTTCCTAGGAGCCTCTACAGTCAACACTACTGGTGGTGAGCAGTGTTTTCTGTAGCTAAAGAACACTGCTCGGAGGCCGGCAGTGCCCGAGAAGGCTCCGAGGGGGGGGGCGCAATAGATTTTTCAGGTCGCAGTGCATTATCTCCTAAAAGAATTAAAAAAAAGAAAAGATTTTATAAAAATACAACTTATAGATGTTAAGGTTTAAAGTTAATATATTACATACATTCAGTTTTGAGATTTAGTATGAATTTACTATTCAGTTATGAACAATATCAAATTCCTCAACAATGATCTAATGATACGAATTCTTCTGATTCGGACACAATAAAGTTTTCAATTGGTAACATTGTCCTCTTTGGAGTCATAAAGCATACTTAAGCTCATAAATACACTTTTCATTGCTTTCAAAAGTTAAATTTAACCAGAATAAAAGCTTAAAACAAATTTCTATTTAAACAAGATTTAATCTAATTTGTTTATTTAATATAAAAAATTGTTAATTTATTTTTTAAAGGTCAAATTTATTACAACGGAAAAAAATAAAGCAGACAGTTGTAAAATAATTTTCTTTTTTTTAAAAAAACTACTGTATACAATAAAATTTTCATCAATTTTAAAAGAAGAAGAGAAGTGACCCTTGATTTGAGCATGATGCTTCACTCATTAATTTTTTTGAAATGCAACTGGATACAATTGAATTATCTAAATGTCTGACAATGGCAAGTCATTTAAATATTTTATTCAAGATTTTGCTATACTAAATGTAATCTTTGCAAATTAACATTTTATTCTCTTTTAACCAGCAAAACTGTGTCTTGCTGATGAGTATGTAAGCATAAATGAGATCGAGAATACACAGATCCCTCTAAAACCGACAAGCTGTGGCAGCTGTAGTTTCTTCTTTAAGTGTAAAATTAGGTAGTAAATGAAAATTAATAATAAACTCAACGGAAGTTCGAAATCGTAAATATATCCATTAAAAACCATCAACTTCATAATTTTTTTTCTTAAGTTAGTTTCACACCAAAACCATTACTCTGATTCGAAAATAAAAAATCCATGTTAAAGTTGCCAGTTTCAATATTATATTTGAAAAGTCTTGTTGAAAAATGTGTGAGGCTACATGAGATGAAGTTACTCATAGAGCTTGAAGTTACCAGTAAAGCTTTAAAAACTAGAATCATATTTAGAATAACGATTGTTAGAACGAAAGGAGCTCCGCAGATTGTGTTACAGCTCTCCTAACTATCAACACCGAAGAGGGAGCGGAAAGGTTGGTTATTAGCTCTGCGTACTTCCCCGGTGATGAGGATTTCCCCCTCTGTCTACTGAGAAGAGTGAAGGACTACTGCAGAGGTGGGAACTTACAGCTGGTGCTGCGATGCGACGCCAATGCGCACAAAACTGCCTGGGGCAGCACCGACATCAATCAAAGGGATAAGTACCTTTATGAATTCATTACTGGTGAAGGGTTGCATGTAGCTAATGTAAGCTCGGAACCAACTTTCGTGACTGCAGCTAGGAGGGAGGTGCTGGATGTAACGCTAGCCTCGCGCTGTATGTTGAGCAAAATCGCTCACTGGCATGTATCAAGTGAGCCATCGTGCTCGGACCATAGGCACATTAGGTTCGATATATGCACTCCACCATTGGTCATTAGTAGGCTTCGAAGCCCGAGGGAGACTCACTGGGAGGGATTTGTTGGGAGTCTCAGCGAGTCTCTCGGCGACCTTAAAGTGGACGTACGGACAACAGGAAGTCTGGAACGGGCAGTGGCACGGGTAACCGAGGCGATTTTGGACGCCTACCAGGAAAACTGTCCGGAGAGGGAAAGGCCTAATAGGTCGAAGACAGTCTGGTGGAACGATCACCTCGAGAGAAGGAGGCGAGAGGTGAGAAGGCTGTTTAATAAAGCCAAAATCAACCAAGACTGGGCATCGTACAGAAGGGTACTGACGCAGTACAACGTTGAAATAAGGAAGGCCAAGCGTAAAGCTTGGCGGAGATTCTGTGAGGACGTAGCGGACACCTCGGAGTGCGCGAGAATTCACAGAATCCTAGCAAGGGAAGGTACTGCGGACAGGGTAGGGTTCCTGAAGAAAGATGACGGAACCTACACTAACTCGGTAGAGGAGTCGCTGGAATTGCTTATGAGCACACATTTTCCAGGGTCCTCTTATGGAGAGGCCCCTCTAGAGGTTGAGGGGCTGAGAAGGCCTGGTCGGGCGGATTGGAAAATCGCGAATTACGTCATACAGCCGAATAGGCTAAGATGGGCGATTGGAAGGTTCAAGCCCTATAAAGCACCAGGCGTGGATGGGATTTACCCCGTCTTCCTGCAGAAGCGGTGGAGGTGTTGATACCACACCTATGTAGGATCTTCAGAGGCTGTTTGGCCTGGGGATTCATACCGAGAGAATGGCAACAGGTGAAGGTCGTGTTCCTCCCGAAAGTAGGGAGGACGGTAGATCAAACGCCAAAGTCGTTTAGGCCAATAAGCCTATCCTCCTTTCTGTTGAAGGCGATGGAGAGGATGATTGACAGGTTTATAAGGGACGAGATTTTGAGGATTAATCCTCTTAATAATCGCCAATATGCCTATCAGGCAGGGAAATCCGTAGACTTGGCTCTGGATGACCTAAATAGGCTACTCCAAAAGTCGCTTGACGACAAGGAAATTGCGGTAGTCACCTTTTTGGATATAGAGGGCGCCTTTAATAATGTGTCCTCAGAGTCTCTTGTTGGTGCACTGACAAGAAGGGGCACGCCCCCTACGATTGGTCAGTGGATAAGGACTAGTCTATTGGGAAGGACTAATATAGCCACCATAGACAATTCATCTCTTGTGGCCAGGGTAAGTAGAGGCTGTCCGCAGGGAGGCGTTTTGTCGCCATTGCTGTGGACGTTATTAGCCGATGACATCCTGACCAAATTAACCGCGGAAGGCTTTCATTGCCTTGGGTTCGCGGACGATCTGGCGATCGTGGTGAGGGGGCGGTTCGCGGTAACCGTCTCGGAGCGCACTCAGGGGGCGCTCAATATTGTGAACAAATGGTGTAGAGCGGAGGGTCTCTCCATCAATCCCCACAAAACTCAAGTGGTTCCTTTTACAAGGAAGAGAAATTTACAAGGCTTACAACAGCCAATGCTCGGAGGGGCGCGATCCCCTTTGCCATGGAAGCCAAATATTTGGGAGTCATTTTTGACCGAAGGCTGACATGGAACTCTCACATTAACATCACCGCACACAAAGCCAAAATCGCCATGGGTAGGTGCAGGAGGCTATGCGGTAAAAGTTGGGGATTAAGCCCGAAGATGGCTCTGTGGATTTATACCTGTGTGGTGAGACCAATGGTAACCCACGGGGCGGTGGTGTGGTGGACAAAGACCTTGCAGATGGGGGGTCGGGAGCGCTCGGAAGTATTCAAAGGCTGGCTTGCCTGAGTACGACGGGTGCTATGATGACTACCCCCACTGCGGCCTTGGAGGTCCTGTTAAACCTTCCACCACTCCACATTTACGTCCAAGGCGTTGCAAGAGCAGTTGTGGCACGACTACAACAGGGACAAGCTCCCATTTATCCCAGGCATACTGGGAATTACCAAGACCTATGGGAGGAGCTGAAGGCGGACCCGATTTTGGGTCTGCCTACGGACATAATGACTCCTAGGTATGACTTCCAAAAACCCTTCAAAGTCTTGATATTAGACAGAGGGGCATGGAAGAATGGGCCGCCAATTACAGGCGAATCTATGTGGTACACGGACGGGTCCAAGATGGAAGATGGAGTGGGAGCCGGCGTGTACGGGGCTCATCCGAGATGTAATATCTCGGTGAGCCTGGGAAGGCTAGCTACGGTCTTTCAGGCGGAGCTAGTCGCGATTATTATCTGCGCCGCCGAAATAAGAAGACGGGGAGTGTATAACTCCAGAGTCGTCATTTATTCGGATAGCCAGGCTGCTCTGCGGGCAATTGACTCGTGGGAGATCAGCTCAAGGCTGGTGTGGGACTGCCTAGGTGCACTCAGGGAAATTAGTAGCCATAATAAGGTCTTCCTGGTTTGGGTACCTGGGCACTCGGGTTACAGAGGCAATGAGGCGGCGGACCGCCTGGCCCGGGAGGGTTCAATGAGAGCACTTATCGGGCCGGAGCCGTTCTGTGGCGTCTCAAGATGCCTCAGGAGTGCATCCATTAAGACATGGATGCAGGACCGATCAAGGGAATGGTGGGTCAAAACTTCAGGCCAGAGGCAGGCGAAAAAGTTTATCCATAGCCACTCGCCCAAGCTAACTGCGGAATTACTCCAACTAGGCCGGGCGGCCATAAGGATAGCAGTTGGCGTTCTCACTGGCCATTGTAGATTAAATAAGCACATGCATCGCATGGGCCTGGCAACGGATAGCCTATGTAGGTTTTGTCAGGAGGAAGAGGAGACGGCACTGCATGTGGTATGTCAGTGCGAGGGGCTGGTCTGGCTAAGGTACCGCCTCTTTGGTAAAGAGAAGCTGGTGCCAACAAGCCTCAGCCAGGGCCCTCTCTCGGACCTATTAAGTCTTTTAAGGCAAGCAGGACTCGAGAGGGTGCTCTGATTGACCACCTGAGAGCCCCCCCAACTCCACAGTCCGGCTAAGATCAGGATCGGGGGAGGGTCTCCAACTAGGGGGGTGCCACAATAGATCCTTGGGGTGTCGCGGTGGCGTAAGCTGAAGAGCCAATTCCCCCGTTAGAATCTAATCTAATCTAATCTAGAACGAAAGGAGATGTCTACTGCTTGTGAGACTTTCAAGAAAAGGTTTCCTGGAAATAATCCACTACTGGAACAATATACTAGAGCCCAGACAAATATCTCAAAGTATTCCTACACCACTCGTTATGTTTCAGGTATTGAACCGTCATACATAACGGAAAAAGGAAATAACAGACGGTCGTAGGAAAAAGTAAAATAACAGACCGTCGTAAGGAATTGCATAGTGAGCAAACAATGACAAATTGATCTTGCAGCAGATCTATTTTGTAGGAAACATGACGAGAAAGATACACCTTTATATTTCATTTTAGTTATGAATAAAACTTGCAAACGATTTTTGAGGTCTAGCGTGGATTTCCTTATCCATGATTTTAGAACTAGATATATCTCTTAGATATTTCTTGGCCTACATAGATTAAAGATATGAGGAGTATTAACGGGGGGCGGGGGCGGCAAAGTTAATGCCAATTAACACTCACCTATTCTGGCTTGAAGATTCTAACTACTTTTTTTATTATGAGAAATTGAAATGCCCCTTTGGCAAACTAACTTTTTTAGAAAACATATATTAAAGAAATGATTGTACAAAAACTACAAGAATGAAATCATATCAAAATATGTCGTACGAATTTGAATTTTAACTGTTTATAAAATCAGAGGTAATAAAAATTTCCAAATTAAAAATATTACAATATTTCTCTTATTCATATTGTTTCTGGGCTATCACTTTTATATTCTTTCTAGAGAAATTGAACTAGTTATTATTAAAGAAAAACTGATGATTAAAATATATCTTAATTAAGAAGCTGTGAGTTGTTAGTGGACATAAAACGTTGGTGTCTTTTATTGAGCACATGTTTTATTGAAAAGGGCTGGGTAAACTGAAAAATTGGCATAACTGTTAAAATATAACTTTTATATTCAGTCTGATTATTGTTAAGCTTAATGCAATGACCTTTGTTAGCCTTAGACTATTAAGAAAATGTACAATCGCTCACTCAATAATTCTAATCTCATCCAAGGAAATCCTCTCTCATTCACTCTATAGATAGTGATAAAAAAAAAAATATATACAAGGATAATAATAATAAATTTCTCTCAATACTAGAACGTCTAAATAATGCGCAGAATTAAAAGAAAACTTAGGATCTAATAATTTTTTTTGAAAAACTAATTTAACTAATAATTTAAATTTAACAAAATGGGGTAAACTTACAAATAACATGTTATATTTTGAAGCAGAGTGTATATAATATTTACAACATTTAGATAAGCAAAAGTATGTTATTATTTTTAAGGAAAATATTTATTATTATTTGTTACATTTATACCAATAAGTAATTTACATTATACCAGTGAATTAACTTATTTTATATTTTTGTTTTAAATGAGATTAGGCTGATTGATTTTGGAAGCGTTTCTACATTTTCTTAACTGTCTGAAAAAGCTAAAAATTATTATGCTGATTTGAAAATGTTGTCAATTTGCCAAGAACATTTCAAAATAGCTTCTTCCAATACGCCTATTATTATATTGTATTTAAAAACAAAATTTAAAATTAAAAGAAATTATTTTTTCATTAATGCTCAATTCTTTTTGGTGACCTGAATTTTCGAATTCTTTTCAGAATAAACAAAATTTTACAAAAATACAACAATTTGGAAATAAATATTAGTTAATAAACTAATATAACTTTATCATTCAATATACAATATGATCTTTTTTGTTTCTTAATATTACGCTTACAGAAAAGTTATATAACTTCATTTTTTGATTTATCGGGCATATTAATACCTATTGTAAAAAATGAAAAATGGAATTAAAAATAGCTTTAACTTTATTTACATTTTGAAACATTTGAGACACTGACATTCCCTAATTCGCTTGGTGAAATGGGCGCAGCTAGCGTGACCAGGCTTGAATTAGAACATGAAAATGTTCCTAGAATCATTAAGAAAATTGGGCAAATTGAGAGACTTAAGTTAAAGCAGAAAGCTGTGCACGCAGCGAAGGCGTCTCCCTGGAGCTATAATAGATATGAGTAATCATCTACAATTAGGCAGACGGCTTATTCTTAGTACAAAAATAAAATTGACACTGTATTGAAACAAGGGTCCGGTTTCATAGAGGGCTTCCTTAAGAGGCTTGGATGGCTTTATGGCTGATGTAATTGACTGCATTGAATTGAACATTTTAAGGACTGTACATGAACAAGTAAACAAATTTCCGTTCGGCCGCTAAATCAGCTCTGTTCAAGAGAATTATTGGCAGATACGGTTGTAAATACAGGCTTAGAGAAGCCAGAAATGCGATGATATTGTCTCTTTTATTCTTTTCCGCCTTCAGGAGACCCGCTAACACAGGAACTGAGAAAACTAATCAAGTAGGTTTTAATGGCTACAATGGTCCTTGCAATCCAACAACCATTATATCATCTGCGGCAGTATACATTACATTTGGTGAGTCCCTATTTAATTTTGTCTTTTGCAATATATTAGAATTGCTTTTACGAACATTCTTTGTTAATAGATCATTGAAACCATAAATCTACACCTCAAGGATCGGCGAAGACCTAAGGGACAAGAGGACCAGAGGGACCTAAAGGACCTAGAAGAACAGAAGACTGGAGGTACTGACCCCTCTTAAATGACTATATTACAGGTCCCAATATTCCCTCTCTCTGGGAAATACGAAGAGGAAAGAAAACCTAATACATTCTTCCAGAACCCACTATATAGGTAACTCCTATGCATAGGATGAAAAAAAAAGGGATAGTAAGATCAATGCCAAATTACAGGGCATTGAGAGTGAAGTTATCTCTGACATTTAATAATGAAACTAAGCTGGTATGAGATGAAATCGGAGGGCATAATGGACGCACCTACGCTCTCTTAGGGGAACCCCCAATCACGAGATCGTGGAATGTAGAGATAAGATCCTTGTGCATTAATATTCTAATACACTTAATCTGTCTAATAGCAGTAACTAAATACATCCAAATTTATCAGCGATTCTCCTCAGTAACCAAGGCGCCAGATCAACATTATGCGCCTAATTTCTCCAAAATTATAGAAAATATACAGACACAAGTTCAACAGCTAATTGTATGAATGCGATTTCGCACATTTTTACATAATTCCATTTTTCATAACATATTTGAATAAAGTAATGTAAACAAAAAAATCTCAACGGACTTTCAGTTAATTACACTTTCCCACTGGAACAAACGCACAGATCACTTACTTTGTAACTTTGAATATCCTTAGGAGGCGAAGTGCTCTTAACACAGAAAGACCGAAGGAACCCGATTTCACTTCCGACCACACGACTTCGAATATTGAACCACTGATCACAACACAGTCAAAACGATTAAAGGCCGATTCGAAATATATTCTAGGTCCGAGTGCATACATCTTGATGAGCATTTCCATCATGAACAGGCCCAAGAATGCATACTCGGCATAATCTATAATATAAAAAGATGCATTTACATAATTACAAAATACGATTACATAATAAAATTAAGAGCTTCGTATTTCTTTAAGTAATTAATCAAATAAGAGAAATATATATAGTTTTATAAGTATGTAAGGGCAAATTAATGATGCTAGTTTGCTTCTTTCAACAACATTAAAAAAGTGATCCTTTTAACATCAAATGATCAAATCTCTCTCTCTCTACTTTTACATCGTTTAATTTAATTTCAAAAGTTTATTTTAAATTCATAATTATAAACTGCTAAATACAATTTAAAGAAAGATAAATGACAACATGAAAACCAGAAATGTGCAAACATCTGGACGTTTTTGTTTCTTGGATTTTATTTTTTTACCTAGGTATTTTAGTAAAAAATTTTTAATATATTTTTTAGTATTTGATAAAAATATTATCTACTAAAATATACTTACAAAGAAATTTAGTTAAGTACAATGGTTGACCATAATGTTCAACCGCGACACATACAGTATTGAAGAATACCAATACAATTACAAACCAATAAAACCACTGTGCCTTAACTATATGGCGTATCCAGAACCTGCAAAAAATACTATGAATTAGTTTACGGACTAATGGCAAGCTGTATATTATATCAATTATAACTGTATGTTATATTTTAATCAGTTATTAAAAAATAATTATTTTGAAACAAGGTATTACTTAGTTAAAAATAGGCAATTTCCGTTATATTACTTGTTAAGTTTAATAGGTTATGAAATATGGCACATTATCCGCTTAAGGACGGTAAATGATTTAATATGGTGCTTGATGTAATTATTTAATTGTTTGATTTAAATGAATTACGATACAGGATATTATTATTATTATTATTATTAACAATACAAAGGGAGGGGGATAAACCCAAAATTGAAAATATTTTCTTCATCTATAAATATCACATATTTCTTACCGGCCATCTGAGAGAGGGTTAAACCACTAAAAATTGCTCTCTGATCAATTATTCATAGTTTATTTACATAATATTCCAAAACCAAATTAATAATCTGATCACTACAACAATTTTTTAGTCCCTTAAGAAAAATTATTTGCATCTAGATTTGATTAACCGTTTATCTAATATCATAATGCGAGAACATATTGAAGCATACGTTGCAATCGAAATGCTCTCAATTCCATTTTAGGAGACCTTAACTATGCGAGAATCTGGAAATTAATGTCAGTAATGTCTATTCATGTCTTTTCTGTCCACTTACTTATTCATCATATATAGTTATATTTATGTATTCGATATATTCATATATTATATATATATTGTACATATATTATACATGTTCATATATAGTTAACCAAACAATCGAAATACTATTTTATACAGAAAGGGCAGTAATTTGAATACAGTGTTACAAAGTACATTTCTAATTATTGTTACTGTTTCCTTTAAACGTAATCTGCGTCTTGACCTATTATCTTTATTTCCATAACGCATCACGAAGTCTACTGTGGGGCCACATTCGTCCCTAAATGCTTCATAGTACTAGTAATAAAAGTTTATTTAATAACAAAAATTAAAAAATACACTTTTTTAAGAAATGTAACCAAAAACTTAAATCGGCATGATTTTTACCATCTGCCGGAGTTTGAAACATATAAGTGAAAAAAAAGTATAAGTATAAACTTAGAGGGAAATAAACTCTCAAGAAATCAGATAAAAATACATACTATCTAAAAAAAAATATATATTATCTCTTATTTATTAATTATTAATACTAAACATTAAAACAAGAGTTCCTCTCCAAATGCATCATAGAACCGCCTTCAAAAATGTCGATCTCTGAACACGTTAACAAAAGCATGCATTAACTATAAAACTCGGTAATTTGTATGCGACATCTGTAAAAGTGTTTTTTAAACCTTAAAAAGTACAACCCTGAAAAGTATTCATTCAAAATGTACTTAGTATCAAAAGACGAGAGGTTTTACACATTTTTAAAACAAATAAAAATGTTCACAAAATGTCAACAATGTGAGACCATGATTGGCAATAGAAAGCTATTCGTGGATGACAATATAAATTTCTGAAAATAAAAAATCGTTCACTATTATCAGGGAGATGAACATTCAAGTTGCGACATTCTGTACATACCAGCAACATAAAATATTGTTGCCATTGCATAAAGAAATTAAACTGGTTGATAAATACAACACTAGAAAACGAATGAGATTAACACAACGATACTCCTCAGATATAATTGTCTCATCATATTTATTCGAACTAATCTTATATACAAGATTTAATAGATCTGTTTATAATTACCTGAATCTCTTCTCTCCTCGCCAGAATGATACACAGGCTCCTTTGTTTTTTACCTTCGATTTCAAGTAAGAAGCTCTTGAAAAGCCTAGAACATGAAAGCAAAATAGGAGTTTATTTCTCACACTTAACTGACAGCAAAGGTTACAATTTTTTATCAATTTCATTACAATAATTTTTTAGAAATGAGAAAAAAAACAAAAGATAGATAACTCTGAAAAAAGGTAATTGTATTAAAAACGAACAATTATAAGAAGCAAGAAGTATAAGTTTTTAGCTAATAAAAAAAAAGCAAATCTCATTACATTTATTGTTATATAGTTTAATCACTCAACGTTTTTTTTTAAAAAAAAGCGTAAATGAAATGTTATTATGGAAAAGAAGTACAAGTAAATATTAGATTCAATTATTATATGTTAGGGAAAAGAGATATTTCTTATATACATTATTTCTATAAAAATTTACAAATTTCTGTTTGATTTGTTTTTTAACTGGATTTTATTTGAACTTTTGAGCTACAGTATGTAGATATATTATATATGTTTGCAATATAAATGCAATATCTAACTAATTGATTTTTTTCAATTCATTAACAATTTAATTATTGATAAGATAATTTTTGCATTCAAAA
This sequence comes from Triatoma infestans, assembly GCA_011037195.1. Lineage (NCBI taxonomy): Eukaryota > Metazoa > Arthropoda > Insecta > Hemiptera > Reduviidae > Triatoma > Triatoma infestans. The sequence continues at coordinate 28,197 of JAAEAF010005928.1, forward strand.
ATAAACAGAAAATAAAATAAAAACTAATTCATACTACTATTCTATTAATATTTAAAAATCCTATTTTTATAATTGGCTTTAAGAGACAAGCACAATTTTTTTTCTAATATTTAAATACATGTAACTTGTTTATTTATTTACAAAAGTATATTTTTTTTTCTAAGTTACGATATTTTCATAAATTTTATAAATAAGTGTCAAAGCAATCCATTAGTTTCAAAGGAATTAAGCAATAGAGGTACTATTATAAAAATTATAATTATTTAAATTAAACCCTTTTATTAACGTTTTTAAATGCTGAAAAACTACTTTATAATAGCCCATGAATTAAATACACGCTACATGTGTTTATGCTGTTGCTATATTTACAACTATTCAAGTTATAGAAAACAATAATTACTTTTAAAAACTTACCATGCTCACCACACACTTACATCTTTTTACTACTTTCTTATATTACCTTTATAAGAAGATAATATATTTATAGAAAACACTAACTACAATAACTAATATCAATATTTCTGCAACAAACTACATTTGATTATCAACATCACACCTGTCATCATACCTTTCTTGTCTTTCTTAACAGGCACTGAAACAAAATTGTTTAATTGGTTTCCTAACAAATCTACATCCCAAGGTTAAGTCTTTTATTGTTTCTGTTTTACAACAATGAAAATGATCATTTAACGGAGCTTACTAAAAGGTTTGCAATAATAAAAAAAACTGCAAACATTGTGCGGTTGAATGTTTGATTAAGTTGGAGTAATCTGTGTGTGTGTGTGTGGGCGTTGCAAGTAGTAAAAAAGGCTTGATATTTGCCTGATGTTTACATGATATACTAATAAAATGGAAATATAATTTCAATTTTTAACAAATAAAATTTCAGGCATGAAATCAAAATTTTATTGTGCGGAATCTAGGATCACCCAAAGTTCTAAATCATAAATCTGATTCTTCTCTCTTCAGAATTCAATTAATCTATGAAAAAACACATGTACATACAATGCGTTTATCGAATGAAAGTTCTGTTAGAGTCAAAACTTTATTTGTTTTTCCTCGTATTTTTTATTATTGTCTGTGGGGAGGGACAAAACCCTAAGCTATCCAAAGCCCTTCTGGGCCCATATAGGTACCCTAAAGATCGGAGCTTTCCGGTGCATTGCCGGCCTTTGGACAGTGTTCTCTCGTTATAGACAGCACTGCCCATCACCGAACAGTGAACTGTAAGAGGCTCCTAAGAGGAAAAAATCTAAGGGCAGCAGCTGGACTCGGACCGGGACTTCCGCGCTCCTAGCCCAGCGCGCTACCACTGAGCTAATCCGTTCCCTGCTCCGTACAGGTACTATGTTGCAATTGTAATTTTCTTTGTTGTAATTTTGGTTATCTCAAATATTAGATAATAAAGCAGTATGGAAGTTGAAGAGTTTCGCCATACACAAGCACAGGTGCAATATGATGGTACTTGCATAAGGCTCGATAGATCTATCTTGAATTAAAGTGAGTTTTATCGAGAATTAAAGAAGAATTAAAGTTTTGATTGTAGAGAAAATATGTCAAACGGTGACATCTTTACCACAACTCATGGTTGGATGCGAACTTAGATCTTTTTTCCCGTAAAGCCTATTTTACTGAATATTTTATGAAAGATACATCTGCATAATTGTAAAATGAGAAAACGTCAATATAACTGGTAGACCGTTAACCATTAACAGAATATTTTGTGTAATTTTATCAAAAAATATAAACAAACGCTTTTCTTAATCCCTAAAAATTAAATTTGACTACCACTTGCTCTTTTGTGTGACTAAAGCCTGTGCCCCCAACATGCTTTAGCGTGCGATTCGGACATCGCAGTAGAATTACCAGGTTTCTCAAGGAATTGGCTCGATATAAATAAATATTGTTTTAAATTGCTGAAAGTAAATTTAAAATCTTGCTTTCAGGGGTACGGTGTCGTTTCAGGTTGGCAGGGGCATGTTGAACATAATAATAAAGTTATATAATATTGTATCCGTTAAGGCAGGCTTCTTTTCCTTAATTCTGAGATTTTGGATTTTCCTTCATATTCAGGAGATGGTTCATCGAGATTGTATGGAGATTGTATCGAGATTGTATGACCCGTGCTTTAAATATTTTTTTTATTTTAAGGGGATAAGCACGGCGATCTGAAAGTCTTTGTGCCCTTCGGAGCCTTCTCAGTGCAGTGGTGGCCTCTCTGCAGTGCTCTCTAGCTACTGACAACACTGCCCATTACCGGACAGTGAGCTTAGAGTCTCCTAGGAAGCGAAATTTAAGGGCAGCATGCTGGATTCGAACCCGAATCCAGTGGGCTACCACTGAACTAATCCCTTCCCTTTTGAAGATGGTTCTTGAGACTGTTTATTGTTTGGAGAAGGTTAAATTTACCCAAAATGAACCTCCTCAAATATAATTTTCCTAGGACATTTTCGAACTAATTTTTTCATGCCAAGTTTAATAATTCTCTTCCATTTAGTCAGTCGATGTAAGGGTGTGACAGAAACTTAGAAGTCTGTGGTAGTAGGGGGAAATCTGAAACCGGACAGAATTAAGGCAAGCGTTATGGATAGCATCTCAGATACTGTCCAGTATTGCGCACTAAACTGCCCATTCAGCTCATAAACGTAATTAACTCATAAACGTGACAGAAACATAGAAGTCTATGGCAGTAGAGGGAAATCTGAAACCGGACAGAATCAAGGCAAGCTGTTGTGGATAGCATCTCAGATATTGTCCAGCATTGCGCACTAAACTATCCATTCAACGCATAAACGTAATTTACTGAGAAGTTAATAATAAATAAATAATCGGGTTCCTAAGTGTCGAAGAATAGCTCTTACATGTTCATAAACTAAAACATATTAATCAGTCACTTCTTAGTTTTCAAGAGTGGTGCAAATACTAGAGAAATTTTATCCCATCTTTAATAATAAGATTGGTTTAAATTTATCCTTCAACATTATTTGCTATTAACGAAAAGAATAATTACAGATGGTAAATAAAAACTACCAAAAATTCAATCAGTACCTACAAATGATCAACAATTTTTTCGAGAGTTTCAAAAGCCTTCTAAAGTGATTCTTTTTTTAAAAATCGGTGAAGAGGAAGGCCCTAATATGCTAAGAGTAATAGAATAAAAAATTGATATAGTAACTTTTACATGAAATGGTCAGTAAAAGAAAGATTATCTTTTATTAAGTTTTTGCAATGAGTTATTACTCAGTGCCGTAACATTCATTATTATGAATATTAACATTATTTATTATGAATGTTAACATTCATTATTATGAATGTTATGCACTGAGACAAAAGAGTGCGTTCATTTATTTATCCTGATAGTTTGGCTGTAGAACATCAAAGAAAATAGATTAAATGAATTTGGATACAATATAATAGAAGAAAACGAAATGAAGATCTTACTTTTCATAAACATGGAACGACCAAAAAAGATGGAGAATCAATTCTTCTATAAACTTTAAAATACAATCTCATGAAACACTGATCTTAAGATGTAAATTTTTGAAAAAATAAAGTTTAACTTACCATCTTCACCTTCCTCTTCACCTTCTTCTTCCTCTGTGTCAGTACTTTTACTTTTTCCCATTGATTTCAGCTTTTTTCTCTTCGCTGCTGCCCTTCTTCTAGCTGTGTAAAAGAGTACGGGAATTCATGAATTTCAGCTTGGGGAATAAATCAACAAAAATAATTAGAGAATAAAGGAATAAATGTAACTTTTTTAGAATGCTTCTTATCAATCTCTAACTAACATTCCCAATAGTCATTATTATAAAGCATAGCTAATTGGTTTAATAATAATAATTGTTATTAACTTGGTTTAATAATTTATCTCATTTCCCACAAATTTATCTTTTAAAAATTATTTTAAAAGAAGTTATGTATCTAGTTAATATTTCTTAATTAGATTATTTAACAGAATTGCAGTATCGCTAAAGTGAATGCCGTTCAAGTGTAGACAATTTTTCCCATTTAACTTTTTCATATTTATGTCTTAAAACGATGAAATATCCATCAGCAGGGCCCTCTCCGACTGCTGATTAGCGCCGCATCCCCGCAGTGGCGGATAGAGGGCGCCTCCTGGGGGGGGGGTCAATCTACATGTTTCGAAGAGGGATTCGCGAATCAAAAGACCCAGGTAATGACGCCTGGCCTAGGGCTTTGCACTGGGCTACTCTATTTTTCTCAGGAGTATAAACTTGGAAAGCGGTATGTCCGTAAGCTTTAAAGTGGCAGCCCCCAACATTAGTCTCACTTGCGATGGAAATGGAATAGAATGTCTAGGAGACATTATTAATTATTGCAATTCTCCAAAGAAAAAGAATAAAACGAATTGGTATATCGGTAACGACAAAGGCGAGGAAACAGAATCAGTTTAGTGCTTTGAGTTTTTTTTGTCAGCTGTGCACCAAAATTTCAAGATGGATGGACTTGTTTCATTTTTTTTTATTTTTATTTAAAGAGATCAGAGAGGAAGGAAGTGTCCACATATGTTGTGTCAGAAAGAAAGTGGTAAAAGTATGGATGTATTTGGAAAAAGAGACGTGCCGTCATTATTGCACAAGAGGGGTTTTTCGTCTCAATCTTAACAGGTGAGAGGGGTTTTGGGGTCCTCTGGAATAGTAGAATAACAGCCGGGGACAAGCAAAAGGGGATGCTGGGTCGAAGACAATAATTAAGTAAAAATACGATTATTTTTTTTCCCCGGTTTATAAAATTAGATTGCACTTTTGAAAAACCTTAAATAAAATATTAATTTGCGAAAAAACAAAATGATAAAATACAGCTGATTTACTTACCTTCAATTATGTGCATTTTCTCTTCTTCTGTGGTTCTCTCTTCTGCCAGTATAACCTCCTCTGAAAAGTAATATCAGAGCTTAAATTTGAAGAATATATGTTGCTTAAAATAAATGTGAACATATATAATTAATATAACTTTCTCTTACTCCCAGTAACAGGAAGTATTGTAATCGTGTCAAATTTTCGATATTGAGTTTTCACCGAAATTATACGTTTTGTGGCCCCCCTACGTCTAAAAAGTGGGTTTTGGAAAATTACTAATTTATTAATTATTTTCTCCATGTGTATGCGTGTGTGTGTGTGTTTGAAAAGAATATCACATAAACGAAAAGTTGCAGAAAGCTCAAACTTGGTGTGCCGTTTAGATATTGACACCGCATCAGACAAGAAGATTTCGGGCAAAATCTATCAACCGAAAGTGTCACTTTACTGAATTTTTTGTTTTGTTTTTTGTAATTTTCTCGAAAAGAGCCTCCAACGATTTACTTTAAACTTTAAATAATTACTACAAATATAAAGAACTAAAACTTTTATTTGCAACGTTTCTCGGGAAAATTCATTTAAGGGGACTTTTGGTGGAGGGGTAGGGTTATGTTTTTCTCTAATGTGCTATTTGAGTTCAACAACGTGCAATACAATTCTGCCAACTAAATAATATTAATTAGAATTATATAAGTCGCCAAAATTCCCAGTTTGAAGAAAATCGGTTGACCGGAAGTGCGACTTTACTGAACAGGTTTTTCAGTTTTTTGTGACTTTCTCCATAAAAATAATAACAATTGTAAGTTTGAAACAATATGCCATTACGCAGTAAGAGAAAGTTGTGTGATTGTTTCATACCAAATTTTTTTATTTTGAAAAAAGACAATACAAATGGTTGGACAGAACAAAGGTTTGTTTCCTGTGTTGTTATATATTTTTACATTTACTTCTTAAAAATTAAATATTGTATATAAAATGTCGTTCCATTATTTTTCCCTATATAAATATCTCTGGTATTTTATCCGTCATAGCATACATATTCCTTTTGTTCCTAACTGGTTTTGGATTTTCATCCATCGTCAGAGCAAATTCACCAATTGAAGCAAATAATTCCATTTTGTCATTAAACACACAAACATAGTAACATAACCTTATGACCGCCCTTATGCCCTTATAAACCTATGGGTCCCTTATAACCGCATTTATATACAACCAACAAACCAACAAGTGTGAGTGTTACAGAAACATTGCGTTGAAGTGAACCCTCTACACGAAGTTGGTGAATTGGCTCTGACGAGGATGAAAGTCTGAAACCGTTCAGGAACAAAAGGAATATGCATGCTACGACAGATAAAATACCAGTTGTTATCCAGCAATGCGCACCCATCCACATATTCAACATAAATATCTTTTATTAAAGTAGAAATACTTTGGTGTCCTTCCTCAGGATCAGAACATTCAACTCTCTATTCTTCCTTAACAGTTCCTGACGAAGGATACCAGGGCCAAACTAACATTTTGCTTGTTTGATTAATAACGGCCAAACATAACTATTGTTTATATTGAAAATTAATTTAAATTACAATTAATTCACAAAATTATGTGTTCTTAATTCTCTGTTCATACTCGTAACATTTTTGTATTTTTAAAATATGTCTTACTTTGTTTACAACAGCGTATAATATGTGATATTGTATAAATATATTATAATAAAACTAGATTTGGTGCAATTTTAAAGAAGGAATCTACAATTACATGTTGATTTCGACGGGAGATAAGGCGTATTTTATAGCCAAATAACACACAGCTAATCAGATTGTGCAGCTAATAAAGATAAGTGGGAGGAGATCAAATGAATTGATTGCAATTAAAATTTGAAATATGTGCTAATCCAACAAGCATTTACGATAGTTTATATTTATTTATTAAATGATAGCAGAAATCATTGTATACCTGCTTTACAAATCCACTCAACATATCCGTTCAATTCCCTTTCCAATTGATGCTGCCTTCTAAGTTTCAAAAATGTCTGCCTGTTTTCCACTTTCTCTCTCTCCTTTGCAAACTCACTAAAAGCAAAAATTTAAAAAAAAAATTCCGCTCTACATAATAATATTCTATAATTTTAATTAACTACAAGTATATTTACATTTACCCACTATCTACAAGCTTGTGATTCTTAACATTCCTAAAGGAATATTATTAACATTTCTTTAAATTTTTTACCGGAATTTTAAAACAGAAGGAAGCTTTGGGTTCAAATAAAATTACAGAACAGAATTAATCCAATTACTGGGGAAATATAGAAGTTTACCAAAAAAACTTGTAATAATTACTCATTAGCTACTAATTAATATATTATCTTGTTTTTGCATCTGTCCTATATACCTGCTTGACATATCCAAGATAGATACATGTTCAACATATCATTGAAACGTTGTTTGGATCTTTGCCTATGGAATGCAGCTCTTCTTTCAACTCTAGTTCTTTCATTTGAGAATTCACTGCAAGTTTAGGGCTCATTTTTATTTAGTCGATATCAATAGTTTTGTTGTTGGTTGCTTAGTATATTTTATTATTAATTATTATAATTTTAATCTATTTATTGTTGTCGAATATAAAATTAAAGATCCCAAAAGATTATGTTATTGCAATAATTATTTTTATACAGCAAGAATAGATTCAATAGATCCTATTGTCTAAATAAAAATTATTTACGAAAACTGTTGAAAGTAGGAGAAGGAACGAAAGACATTGGAGAACAAATAAGAGATCATCTTTCTAATTAGTAGCATTTAAAATAACAAATTTATCCATTCCATGCAAGAAAAGTTAAAGAAAAAAGTTATATTGGTCATATGGTAAGTGGCATGATTAATACCAATGTAATATCTGTAATGAGGTTTTTTGCGAGTACGAAATTTGTTTATAGAAAATCTAATTATGAATGGTTAGATATTGGCCTCTCGTTTGCAACATTATTCACAGAGAGCTGGCGTTAGGCGGATGTCATTGGGCAATCCTCTCATCCAGGCGACATTTATGAAGGGGTGTTATTTCCAACTAGATGCCAGTTTTTGGAGCCAAATTATAAATCTTATAGCATAGAGACTAGTAGAATAGTATATTGTATAATCTCCAGTTAAGAGTAGATGGGTACCATGTTCTCGGAGTATGCCCTACCCTAAAAAACTATATTGTAGATTGTTAGGATAACTTAGTAGTATGTTAAAGGTAAATAACTGACGTCCTACAAATGAGGTGAGTGGGGAAATTTGTTTCAGTATGTTACTAGACCCTTCGTAGATTAGATTGAACATGGAGTGGGTCACGGCAACCAGTAGAGGCTAATTGTGCCAACCCCTGTAGGCCTAGTATGAGAAACCTCCCCTTTTCATAAGGTTAAGGGCTTTCCCTACCTTTATGCGCTATTATCTCCTCTGGCTCAATGTGCCAACGCAATTTAGCGATAGAGCTTTCCTAACATAATTAGTAATTGACCATGGAAGATGTTTTTTTTTACTTTATTCTATTTCAAATAATAATTTCTTTTATCATGTAGTAATATAAATCACTACTTACATCTTGCAATATTAACCGTAACCAGAGCTATATATAATAAAGAATCAATAATATAAAATATATCAATTGAGGAGGCCTGAGGAAAAAGGGCCCATAGGTAAAATCTTGATTTTGACAAAACCTATATTGAATGTTACTCGTTATTGAGTCTCTGTTATTGTCACTGCAAATATAGTCTCTTATAATGCCATAGTTTTGGATGAGTTTGTAGCACATTTACACATAATTTTTATGAGTAAAATCATGTTAGATTTTTATGAAATGCAAATGTAACTATTAACATTATAGGCCCTTTTTATGCAGAACTATAGTTTAAATAATTTTGTGAACAACAGTAATTAAATTGTATGTTCTGAAGCTCTACCTTTCAGTTTCCGTTTCATATAGCCTTCTTCATTCGCAATATTATCATCAACATTATTTTTAATATACCAAAACAGTGCAGTAACAAAACACTATCACAGCCACTCAGATGATATTCCCACCAAAAAGAAAAACAGCTGATCAAAGAAAAAAATGTGCTGCCACTTACCGTTGATCTATTGAAATAAAACTTGGTCAGCATAGCAGGAAGGTATGGCCGTTCATTTGAAATGTTCTGAGGAAAAAGGAACTATGGTTCTTGGGCACCTTTTCCCCAGACCTCCTCAATTATATTTCATGGGTTTTTGGTTTATTTGAGTTTGGTTTTTAAATAAATTTCAAATTTATTTACAAATACTTCTTTAAAAATACAATTGTTTTATAAAGCAATGTCCAGCGATTGGATATAAGGTAATGTCTATTTTTTCAGGTGGAATTAATGGAATGGTGGATTAGGTTTTGTGATGTCTAATAATTATTTCAGGTATTTTACAGATGATTGGCCAAAACACCTCCAGACCAATAGTCTGTGGAAGAGCTTAGGCTATTTCCCTTTAAGGTAATGGTCCGTCTGTTCATCTTAGGTAGGTCTGGAGCTGGCGGTCTATTTTGAAACGGAAGAACACTAGCAATGTTGGTGGATGGGGCACTGTTTCGCAGACTTTGTTATCTCAGATGAGCAGGTATGTAATTCTACGATAGGCTGGTTGAATTAGGCGCCTCTCTGTGCCTGCTGTTGGCGTGTTTTTGGGAACATGTATGTTGAGCTTCCAGGCCTAGACGGCTTTATAGCATTCATCTGCTTGTGAGCTGAGATGGTTTCCGGCAGTATAAGATGCAAGTAGGGGTCCGGATAGCTCTAATGGTGAGAGATATTAGTGTGCCTTTCACTGACCTCTTACAGCCAACTGGTCGGTTCCCTTACCGGACATTGTGGTTTGAGAAGACATCACTCCTTAAGATAGAGCTTATGCCAGATTCTTTTGTGGAGACAAAGGAACAAACACCCATCCATCTCATGACAGATTGTTTAGATCGTAAGGAAATTAGTTTCAGAACTAGGGTTAGAACAGAATGTCTGCGGAAGAGCTTAGGCTATTTCCCTTTAAGGTAATGGTCCGTCTGTTCATCTTAGGTGGTTAGATCGAGTCTGGATTCTTGTTCATGCCCGTACTTGTTATTGTTCTTTGGGGTAGCTATGCAAAGTGCCCTAAACATGGCATATGATTGGACTCAGGATAAGGGTCTTTCTATTAATCCCAGTAAGACCCAGGTGATTATTCGCCCATAGAAGGAAGATTGTAGGTTAAAACCTCCCACGTTATTAGGAACTCTGTTCAGATTTACAAATCGGTGAAGTTTCTTGCAGTAGTTCTTGTCAGTAAATTAAATTGATCTGAACATGTTAAGACACAGCATCTAAAGGCAATTATTTCCTTTTGGCAATGTCAAAGAACTGTAGGTAAAAATTGGGGGATTACGTCCAAGATGTTTTGGATTTATGCTTATAGGTTGTTATATGCAGCTATGTGTGGTGCCGTCGCATTGAGATAAGATCCGCTAGACTGCTGCTTGAGGATATTCAATGCTTGGCTTGTGTGGCAGTGACCGGTGCGATGCGCACCACGCCAACAGCTACAAAGGAGACTTTGTTGGGAATCCCACCGCTCTTTGTAGAGGTGAAAACTGTGGCAATGAAAGTTTGTTATAGAATTAAACAGACATGTTTTTGACAGGGTAAGCGATATGGTCATTCTACCATTCATCGCGAAATGCTTTTGAAGGTTCCTATTACAGGTTATCCTTTTGATAGAATGTTGAAGACTTCTGTTTTCGAACATTTTTATAGTGTCAGGTTATCTTCTAGGGAAGATCGGTTAATATTCGGTCCGAATTATCAGGATCACACCAGACGTAATTATACCTCCGGTGTTACATGGACGGTTCCAGACGTGAATCTTCGTAGCTGCGATCTATTTTGAGACGGGAGATCACTTGGTGAATGGACCACAGTTTTCCAGACTGAGATTTATGCTATTCTTTGTTGTACCTTAACAAAGGGTACACCACTAACTTAAAAGGTGTTTGTATCTGCTCGGACAGTCAAGCTGCGCTGAAGGCGCTGAGTTCATATGCCTTCACTTCCAGACTGGTGCTGGAATGTTCTAAAAGTCTGGAAGAGCTTTCTTCTGTGAAGGATATACTTCAGTCTGGGTACCTGGTCATATGGGAATTTTTGAGAATGATGAGGTAGATAGGTTTTCCAAATTAGGTGTCTCTCTCCCTTTCATCGGTCCTGAGTCGGCTGTTGGCATGTCTTCTGGCAAATGGCCATCAGGCTTCCAGTTATGGATGGCTTCAAAGCATTCATCCTTATGGATGACCACAATTGGTTGTCGGCAGTCTAAGATGCTCATCGAGGGCCCGGATAGGGCTATTAGTGAGACGTTGCTGTGTCTTTCACGGAACTCTGCCAGGCGTCTGGTTGGATCCCTTACTGGACATTGTGGTTTAAGGAGACACCTCTACGTAATGGGGCTCATCCGGATCCATTTTGTAGAGTCTGTGAGACACAGGAGGAAACACCCATCCATCTTATGACTGATTGCCTGGGTTGTGAGGAAATTAGGAACAGGATGTCTGCTTAGGCTACTTCCCTTTAAGGTTATGCCCGATTTGTTTGGACTGCGGTGAATCTTAGATGGATTAGACCTGGGTCTGGATATTTGTTCTAGAACAGGTTTGTTGTTTTTCTTGTGGTAGCTATATGGGCCCAGAGAGGCTTTAAAATAGCAAAGGGTTTGATTACTATCCACTCAATTAAATAATAATAAGAAGAAGAAGAGGAAGAAGATGTTAGATATACTCTGACAAATAGTTTTTTTAAATTTAAGATTTCATTTTTTTTAATTTAAAGATATTTTAAATTAGAAAGTAGACGAATAATCGGAGTAGACGATAAGATTATAGTAACAAATGAATTCAGATGGTTACAGAAACGTGAGCCACTTAAAAACTTATAAAAATGAATTTTGATAATAATTAATAATGATCATCTTATGGGAATAAACATAAGCAGTGATCATCTGGATTTGTGATCTCAAAGATGGGGAATAAGAGGAAACTTTCGTTCAATAGTAGAAATAGTTACTCCAGAATAAAATCCTTAACTATTAAAACATTTTATTCCTTAGTTAAAAAAAAAAAAATGTACTTACCCGCTAAGAACACCAAGGACTAAATTGAGCATGAAGAATGAACCCAATACAATGAGGGGGACAAAATATAACCAATTAAATGAGCTGCCTATTGCGTCGTTCATCTAAACAAAACAAAAAAAAAAACAAAATTATATCACCCAAATGATTGATTTCAGAGTAGTTACTATTTTATTTTAAGGCCCTCAAAGCTACGGTTATTGGCGCGCGAATCTTCTCAGCACACTGCCGGCTTCCGACAGTGTTCTCTCGTTACAGACTATGCTGTGCTGTAGAGACTCTAATAAGAGAAATCTGGAGGTACAACACTGCTGAACTCGAATCTGGGACTTCCGCGTGGGAGTCCAGCGCGCTACCACTGAGTTTAATCCCTTCCCTAGTTAAATATTAATAATTATTGGTTTACTTTCACCAAAATGCATTAATGCAAGAGGCAAATGTTTGCCCCTCAGATAAAATACTCGATTATAGTGAACATGCAATTCACCTAGGCAATGAGGGTTTAGTATTTTAACGTTTAAACTTGAAACATTTAGAAATTATTAGGTATCAACGGGGTGGCTAAGATTTCCGGAGATGATTTACAGAGAGTGGCTATAAAGCCAATTCTATTGCCGTCTAAAAGATCTAAACATCGCTCCCTTAGGTGTCAATGTTTGGACATGGAATGCAAATTAACTGTATTCTATAGTGTACACTGGATAAATATAAATGAATGTTTGTGGTGAGCTAATTTGCCTGTAAGTTCTGAAACCCCAATATAATTGTTTTATATCAATTACTTCTGCAAGCGGAAGGATAAGTGGTGGATTGTTTTATATAATAGAAGTAAACTTAAAAACATATTTTAAAATAAGCAAAATAGTGGTTGGCTGGATTCAAAGAACTTTTTAACTTTTAAACTTTCTTCTATCAATGTTTTGGACACCTTTACGACATTTCCGGACAGGGTGAGAGAGGGTTTAATGTAACTAATCGCTCCTTAACAGATCCTGAGGAAGGAAACCATACGTGCCCAAAACGTCGAACTTTAAAAATTTAAATTTTTTTTTTTTCTTTGGCCGCAGTCAAACAACATTTTGCTGTTGATTGTTTTATTAACAATGGCCTAACGTAACTACTGTTTATATTGACATTATAAAATATATTAAATCAGAATGTTAACATATTGTTCGTAAATTTATTTATAAATATTACTCATACATTTATTATATATTTATTAGTTTTAACTGATTCAAGAACAAAAAAATATATATAACGCAAGAGAAAAAGTATTGTACAACTCTTCTTCAGTTGCCACATTCGTTAGTGCTATCATGAGCAAAAAACCTGAGCTGTAGTTAGTAAAAGTACCAATTTCCTCTCTTGCCAAATAAAAAAACTAACTATACCGTTATTATTTTTACAAAATAGATTTAAATTCTCAAATTTTTCATCTGTATATTACTTTTTGATTGATGGATTTTTTAGACGTTTTATTCAAATTTATATATATAATTGGTTAATGAATTGTATACTATACAATTCTATACTAGTATGCTTGAACAAATTACTTACTATAAAGTTTAAGACTTAAATTTTTTGAATAAACAGACTTACCCAGTACAGGATCGCCGTCCAACCTTCCATTGTAATGCACTGGAATACTGTTAACATTGCAAATCCAATATTATCAAACGAAGTAATCCCATTGTTTGGGCCTTCCCATTCTTCCAAACACATTGATTCATTTGCGTTGCATACATAACTACCTGTTATCGATAATTAAAAATATTAATATTTAGTTAAACAATCGGGGGAGGGTGGGTTCCATTTGTTAAAGAAAATCTATTAAATGTTAAACACTAAAATAACTATCAGTTATTCATAGAAAACTATAAAAAAACACTTAAATGGTTGTTGCAATTTGGTTGATGGAAGAATCAGTCGTGGAAAAAATTGTGATCACTAAAATTGATCTAAAAAAAAAAAAATGTTGTAATATAAAGTATATTTCATGAGAACTGAAGAAAAGTCAATCTGTTGATATGATGCGCAAGATGGAGCTTCCTAGCTCCAAGATGGACCTACAGCTCCGAGGATAGTACCTACGCCTTCGACGGATACTTTTGAATGGTTTTCCATAGTATTATTAAATAATATGCAAGGAAAGTGAGCGTTTTTGGCAAATTCGTCATCTTTGAAGTAAGCAGAAGAAGAAATTAGTTAATATTTACTCTTGATTAAATAAAATGGACCACTACTAGACCATTGCCACTTTAGTTGGTATGGAGAAAAAGTAATTAATTTCAAAATGGTTTTCAAATCGTCAGGCCTTAAAATTATAATGAGATGTTTATACGGCAATGGCCAGAGGAGTGTTTTTTTTTTTTAAAGAAAAAAGATTTCTTTGTTGCTCTATGTTTCGGCTACCATTGGTGCCCTTCTTCAGGAACTCTACAAAATTTATTGGAAAAACTTCATTGTAGTGAAGAAAAAGTGCATAGATTTATAAACAAATAAGTGAAAAATTTAAATTAAAAAAATATTAATAACAGAACAGATTGAGCGTAAGATATTAAAAATAAGAAATTATATCATAGAAATTACAATTGAATGAAATATTAACAATAAGAGAAAATAAAAAAGATAAAGATACCTTTAGGGTAGGAAAGTAGTGTACGTTTAGAACGTTGAAACGGAAATGAAGAGAAAGTATTTTTTTAAATTAAAAAAAAAAACTGTTCAAAAGTGGGAGGGATAAGAAAAATGTTGATAGTGAGAAATGTTTAAAATGTCTTCTATCCGAATCCTTACAAATTCATCTTCATCCGAATTCTATCAATTTTTAAAAAGACAAAGAAATCATAAGTTCAACTTACAACAAGTTTTGTCTAATGCTAAGAAAAGACACTCGCCAGTAATTTGTTTTTCCAAATTTGAAATTGCCGCGCCTTACTATAAAACATTTTTCTTACCCCTCCCAACCTTTAACAGTTTTTTTAAATTAAAAAAAAATACTCTCTCTTCATTTTAATCTTAACGTACACTCCTCTCTTACTCTAAAGGTATCTTTATCTGTTTTATATTCTCTTATTGTTAATATCATTTCATTTAATTGACTGTGTTATAATTTCTTGTTTTTAATATCTTATGCTCAGACTGTTCTGTTAATATTTCTTTAATTTAAATTTTTGGTTTATTTGTTATAAATCTATGCACATTTTCTTCATTACAATATTGTACTTTTATTCCAATAAATTTTAAAGAGCTCCTGGAGAAGGGCACCAATGGTACCAGAAACGTAGAGCAACAAAGAATTGTTTTTTCTTTAAAAACTCCTCTGACCATTGCCGTATAAAAACATCTCATTGTAATTAATTTCAAATTTTAAATTTAATATATTTCAGAAAATAACAGAAAAGGAAAATTTTGAATATGCAAGGCTGGTGATTATATAGTTCGGCACACTATTCTGGTATTAATAATTATATAGTTTGGCACACTATTCTGGTATTAATAATTATATAGTTTGGCATACTATTCTGGTATTAATAATTATATAGTTTGGCACACTATTCTGGTATTAATAATTATGCCTGAAAGCAAATAAAAAATAAAAATAACTCTTATTGTTTTTTTTTTAATTTAAAGTGCGTTAACATCTATGGTCTATGGTCATTGTCGGCCTCTCGTTACAGAAAACATTGCTCATTAACGGACAGTGAGTTGTAAAGGCTCCCAGGGAGAGAAAATCACTGCTGAATCTCCGCTTTGCAGTCCAGCGCGTACCATCTATATTTATTTCAAAATTATTGTGTGCAGCCAATCTACTAAAAATATATATAGTATGCATTTAAATTACAAATCTTCTAAAACTAATCTGAAGACATAGTTTAACTGAAAAACTTTGAAAAATTAAAATCGTTTCATCAATTTGCGCTAACTAAAGAAAATAGATAACTAAAAGAAGAAGATGGTGCTGCTAGAGAACATGATGGGCTATGGGGGCCAGCTGCTTTGTGACTTGGAGAGCATTGGTCAAGATGTGGTGGTTCCCAGTCACTGCGTTTCTCACTTCTTTTTTTTTTTTGCAGTTTTCTCACTAATTTAGCTTCCTATTTTTTGTCACGAAAAGGGTCAACACTGCACGAGAATCGAATGCGGCGGCAGTGTTTTGCCATCGCAGGAACTCCCTATGAATAAACTTACTTTTAGTAATAATGATTAAAAAAGTTATGTAATGTATTCAGTTTGCTAAGATTCAAACAGTTGATACACTTCAGCATGAAGATGAAGATGTAATATAAGAAACTATAGTAACTTTTATGAACCAATATATGTCGAGAACAAGTAGATGTATGGCTGTAAACAAACTTCCAGTATAGAATAAAATATTACAATTTATGTTTTATCTAATTAAATAAAGAATTAGGTGAAAGATTACCGGGTGGTGACTCAGTCTTGTTGTCAGTATTGCAGGGTGTTGCGGCGTCCCCTTCTAGAACGATCTGTGTTAGGTCCTCCAGGTCGTAACATGTCTTATGTAGCGCTCCTGAATAAAACTCCAACCCAATTATGGCAAATATCACAATGGCAAATAACACCAACAGGCCGATCTGGAGCAGCGGGGCCATCGCCTTGATTATAGACTTCAATACAACCTGCAGACCTGTGGAAACGAGGTGCGCAAAAGTAACGCACCATACACACGCCATTGACATACACACACACGCGCACACACACACACACAGACAAACACAAAACACACACACACACACACCCGATACGACATAATTAGTTCTGATTTTATCTCATAATCTTTATTATTATAACAAATTTGTAACTTCAATAAATCATTACATAAATTATCTAAATTTTTAAAGTTTCTATCTAAAATATTTGCTTACTCCATGATTGAGAGACGTCAGAATTAAACAGGACACGTTTTTTTTTTTCTTTTTTTTTATGTTTAATGATGTAAATAACATTAAGAAAAATTATATAAATAAAAAAGCATTTTAAAAACTTGCAGAATTAACCTTCCTTTTTATTTTATTATATAATATGATTTCAATGACAAGAGAAAAAAATTAATGTAAAATTAATCATTGGGGGGGGGGGGAGATTATTGAGGCAAATAGTATACAAAAGGCACGAAAATAAAACACCTATTTTGTGGAGTTCGATTCTCCCAGAGGAAGAACATATACTAGACTGCAATTGGCTACATTATATCCCAAACTATCATTAGGAAAAAAAGCGCTTTTTAAATGTCATTAAATTATAAGTACTTAAGTGAAAATTTTGAAAAGTAAAGTTCAATTTCACAAAAGATCCAAAAATGAGGCATATATTTTATAATTAAACAAATGTTAACATAATATTTGTTATTTTACTATAAAACAACCAACCTTCAATGGGCCTTGTTTTTGACAACAAACTAGTAATCCGTTTTTTTCACAATTTAGTTTATTTTAATAAACTTTATACTTATGATTTCAGGGTGAAATTTCCAATTTAATATTCTTAAAATGCTCGTATTAATTACGTGGTTTTGATATTCAACGTTTGACATCAAACAGCGAGTGCAGCCAGTTTGTTTGAACGCTCTTATACTTTCAGACAGCACATTCCTACCAAGAATATGTTCTCTCAACTTGGTAAATTTTAATGGTATAGGAAATAGAACTATATTTTTTTATTATATATAGTAGTGATCCAGCTATCATATGTGTAATAACAGTATGATTAGAAAATATAAAATATTTAGTTGTTTTATGATATAAAATGAAAAATAAATGTTTTTTCGAGTAATGTTTAAATAAAGTATTTTTTTTGGAATTACTATAGTTGGTACATGCTAACTTTAAATACTAATACTTATGAACTTGAGTTAGTCGATACGGAATACTTGTATACCAACTTACCCAATATAATAAAGAAAAATCCATGTTATTGAAGTAGGAAAATCTAGAGAGAAACTCGAATTATAAAATCAGGCGTTAGTGTCAGGACCAAATTGTCGGAGTATCAATAACCTACAATGGATCTATGAGCTAGATAATCAGCGGATTTGGTAGGTTAATGTTTGAGCAGCATACCATCTTTTGGTTGGTTAACTGTAGTTCAATTATTCTAGCCACCTCTTTCAAATCTACTCGTACATGTTTGGGCGGATTATTAATCTCACTTCCTTTTGATCAGTACAACGAAGGATGTAATGGGAATTTCGTTTGGTTCTATTCCCATTTTTGGCCTTGAGATTATTAAAAGTATTAGTATGGTTATCATATAGTAAAGTGCTATATTCACGACAATGAAACATACAGTCCGTAAAAGACAAAATCCTTTGGATAAGTTGTGAAGTTGAAATTGACAAAAAAAAGTGCATGCAGTGATTAAATACTTGGAAAACTTCATTTTAGTTAGTGATAGCTATAAAGCAAAGACTTATCAAGTCTTGATGGATGTGTTCTTTCCCTTTCAGATGGAATCGCCTTTGATTAACTTGGGGAGTTTTCAGTCTCATTTGGAGCTTTCAATATTTAATAATTATACAATCTTTTATTCAAAAGATTATAAAAGCAAAAACAATTAAGTTTACAAATGATTAATTAAGAATAAAAACGAGTTAAATAGAAAATTTAATAATTTTTTTTATATAAGAATATTATCAGATACAAATGGCATATGATCGTAGTTTTAGATAGAAACTTGTAATTAGCAATTGATAATTGATAAATTTATTTTTATAGAATTATCTATTTGTATAAATCATTTAAAAGTCGAATAGAATAGTGGTAGAGTAAGCAATTTACATGCATGCTGGGATGCTGAAGCATGGAATTTCATAAAACTGTCATTCTTTGAATGGAATTTCAAACTTTAAACAAGATTTTGGTTTTAATAATTTTGATATATATATATAAATCTCTATATATATATAAATCATCGCAATAATTCTCATTTTTCTGCTCAAATTGAATTTATTATAGCTCATATACATGGTTGATAATTTCTTAGTTTTTTTTAATTTTTTTTTTTGAAAATTCTGAAATATTTTTAAATTTAATTTTTATGAATTTTATTATATTGTTTCAAATAGAAATATCACTTCTATTCTCACAACTATCCCAACATGACTGAAGAAACAATTACTGCACACAATTCAGCTCTAATATTAATTTAACATTGCTTTATTTAATTAATATTATTAAATTAAAAATAGCTGAATTATGTCCAATTTAGTTGTGCAAAATTTAATTTAAATATAAATAGTAAATGAAATATTTTGTTTTCTTTTAACAAACCTAATATTTACTAAACTAATTAACTAATTGTTATGTAAGAGCTAAATTGAAAAAAAGAAAAAAACTAATTTAGGAAATGGAGGCGAAAAGCGAGAGAAATAAATTTTTTTAAAGGAAGTTTGAGGATGGAGCCTTTTTAATATATAAATATTTTGATAAAAGATTTTTGGAGGTGGAAATTATCTGTATCACGATAGAATTAATTAAATATTTTAAAATTTTCATATGTAAAATTTTAGATCGAACTTACTTGGGATGCCAGACACGAGTTTGAGGGGCCTCAGTACTCGGATTGCCCTCAAAGTGCGCAGATCCATATCTAAATCGTTTGTGGGGATAAGAGTGATAAACCTGCGGAACCAATTACTCCTATCACTACTACCCAACTATAAACTACATCCACTACAAGCTATTATAATTTAAATATATAAATAAAGCTAATTAATCATTCTAAATACTAATAAATAAATAAATATTTACACTAAATGGCAAAATAAATAAATAATAAAAGGAATTAAATAAAAACTAAAAAAAATTTCCCTTTTCTTCCCACATGCAAATTTAATTTAAAAATATATTTTACTTTCAGTAAATAACAATAGCTTTTTCATTTTAATTTTACTTTTGTTTTGTTTTTGAGTGTCGGGTGTGTGCTATAGTAAAGATCGCCGATATTTTAGGTTTGATCACCGATATTTTATACGTATTATTTTTTTGGTTTAGCAATCTTAAATTTTAAATTCGCCTCCTATATTTTAATTACCTTAATACAAATTATTTTATCGTTTAAAGAAACTAAATTTGATTCAATTACAATCTTCTGTTTGAAATGAATGTTAGAAATAAATCGCGATGAAACGTAAAAATGTTGGGTCAATTTGCTTGTAATTTTTATTTTTATTATTCAGAATGATTTCTCGTGAAGTTAAAATATTCTGGTTTGCCATAACATAAGATATCTAATAAAAAATCTCTTCCACTTTCAACCAATTCGGAAAAAAAAGATTTAAATAAAAGTATTAGATCTATATCCAAAAAAACTCATTAAAATCGTTATAAAAAAAAAAATCCAGAAAAAAATGAAAAAATCCATCAATAAAGTCGCACTTTCGGGTCAACAGTTTTTTTTTCAAATTCGCAACATAATTAATTCTTATTGATATTATATAGATATTGGAATTATATGATTCAATGAAGTAACACTTTAACCTTCTACAGAAAATGCCCTAAAATGTTTATTTTCCCAGTAAAATATTTCAAACAAAAGTGATAAGACTGATATATGTGACCGACAATATTCAAGAAAATCATTGTGGAACCGTTTACGATAAAAATTGCAAAAACTGAAAACATTCAATAAAATGGTATTTCCGGTTGTTGACCGATGTTGACCAATAACCTTATTGTCACGTAATCTGGTGTCACTTACGCGAAATATCGAGTTTCAACTCTTCCGTATTTTTGTTATACTGTATAATGATCATATATATTTCGTTTGCTTTATTTTATATATATATGTACAGTGAAAAACGTTTAATATGAAAAATCGATTAACGCAAAATAGCACTGCGGTCCTGACAAAATTCTATGTAATTTCATACATTTTTTTTTTTTCTTTTAACACGAAACAAATATCTGGCAGAGTAATCGAGACGAAAACAAACCGCTATTTTCTCGTTGAACATGAAAAAATATTTCGGTCCCCTCAGTTTCGTGTTAAACGTTTCTCAATGTATACAAATTTTTGATTAATATTACTGTCTAATATTTAAAAACATTTGGCAATACTTTTAATTCTTTTCACATTTTAAATCTTTTCCTATCCCAGTGGACTTCAGAAATGTATTTCTGGTGAATACTCAATTTTGAAAATTTGAATAAGTTTACAATACTTCCTATTACAGTAGTAAGAGAAAGTAAAAGTATAATATGCTTAACACAATCGATGTATGTAAATAAATGTAATACAATTGATAAACACATTCGATTTAGTTACCATTCTACCGGGCGACAAGATTGTTGTGAACTAGTTTTTAATGAACGGACATTAGTAGCAGAGAATTAAGAACGGATTATGACACAGGAAGATTTGTATCATTTCCTGGGAGAGTGCCTCCTTTCGGTAGAATTTCGTTTGCTTTATTTTAATTCACGTACTCTCTCAAGGGCAGATACAATTTCTTTTTTGTCTGGCCAAGAACAGCCTCGTCCTTTGCTCAAATACGCCCGCCACGCCTGCAAGGTTAGATACAGTTGGTTAGCTGAATACTGATATAATAGAGTTGATGAGGAGAGAAATTCGGATTGATTAATTAGACGAGATATGAAGACATGTTATAATATAATATATACAAACTGAACTGGCCTTGTAATGATTTTATAGAATAAGAGGTGGGAGTAGAGATATGATACGATGCGATGTATATGGTTGAATCTGATAGATAGATGTCTAGATCTCTCACTGGCTTATATACAGGTTCTCCCACTCTAGCCTGCATAAGTCAGAGAGTACTAGAGAGACTCTGTTTTCTCTCAGTCGGGCTTGTTTTCTCTCTCTTGCCGTTTCACCGATTATTATTATTATTATTGTTAAAAATATCACCAATATTATTTTTATAACCCTGTAGATTTCATGTTTTCTCTCATCTTATGTTCTCTCTCTTATTCACAAAGTGTGATTTTCAATTTTGAAGTAATGTAACTCTTTTATTTAATTTATCAGTTCTGTTTTTTCTCCTGTCTTTTTGCTTTTTGTCTTTTCTTTTTTTTCTTGAACTTATTTCCAACCTATTTTACTTTTCTGTAATTTAACTATTTCTATGTTTCTAATTTTTCTTTACTGACAATTTGAAATTTTGAGAATAATTTTTTGTTTGTTACTTTTTGCAGGGAATTTTAGCAGACGGCTGTAAGGCCGTTGCTATGTATATTTTATATATATAGATAATTGTATATTGTATACTCTTTCGAAATAAATATTATTATTATTATTACTATTAAGTACTGATTATGTCAAGAATGTTCTTTCTCTTCAGCGATGCTAGAAAAAAGTTTATTTATGTATATAGTTTATAGTTATTTTGTATATCTAATTAAATAAGCTTGCTTTATTTATTTTATTTATTTTCTATATATAAAGTTACTGTAAATACAAGATCAAAGTATCCATGAATTTATTTAAGGAATAGAGTTTCTCTCAATGCCTGCTCGCCTATTCTGATCACGCCTGTACAACAGACTCAGCAATCCAAATGATAACCGGGATCAAATTCTTCTTAATGAATAAACTATAGAATGTAATAGATAGTTTTTTCAAAACTTATGAATAGAGAAGTTTCATGAAATTTACGCATCCTGTTGGAGTAAATTTGATACTGAAACATTTACAAAATTTATGATTTCACTTATGCTCGGACACTTGTAATTGAACACTGTATTCAACTTTCAGAAATGTAATTTTATTTTTATTACTGTAAAAAGTAATAATATTGCATTAGTATAAATTTATAGAGATTTTTTACTTTCTCTTACTCCTGTAAGTGTTGTAATTATGTCATATTTTCTATATACATTTTTCACCGGAAATACATGTTTTGAGGTCCCCTGTGTCCGAAAAAAGTGGTTTTTAGAAAATGGTGTATGTGTTTGTGTATATATATGTATGAATGTATATAAAGAGCTCAAAACGAAAAATCGCAGAAAGTCCAAACTTGACATTCCGTTTTGATATTAAAATGGGATCTCCGATAGGAAAAGTAATCTGTCAAAATTCCTCCGGAACCGGAAGTACCACTTTACTAAATGGATTTTTCAGTTTTTTACGATTTTTTCGAAAAAACCTCGAATAAATTTTCTTTAAACTCGAATTTTAACTACATATATTAAGAGTTGCAACTTTAATTTGAAACTTTTCTCCGGAAAAATTGAAAACCGATGGATTTCATTAAATTTTGTATACTAACTAAAAATACAGGAGGAGATGAGGTGGTCGTAACTTTGGAACTTTCTTTCGGTACTGAAGCAGGCAAAGTTCTGCTTGGAAGATTACAACCAAAAAAGATCGGAGGCATGTACTGGTCTCAGTAAAAACATGCTCCGCATTCTTACGTGTTTCCTCAAGGGGCACTGTAGACTCAGAGAACACCTGATGAAACTGGGCTTTTAGAGTAATTGCCTGTGCAGATTCTGCGGATGGACGGAGGAAACTCCAATACATCTCCTCACTTTCTGCGAGGCTACCTATCAGAGAAGCGTCTGGTTAGTTATCAGGAAGATGAGGAGAATATATCTTCTCTAAAGCTCTCCAGAATATTAGGGTTTCTAAGGAGCCTTAATCTGGAGCTCTTAATCTGGCAGGCAAGATGCTCGTCTACAGCACCTGAAGGGGTGTAATTGTCCAGCCAGCGGCACCCAAGGGGCATAACAGAATAGACCGTGAAGGTCATAATGCAATGGGCCCCTTTCACAATAAAAAAAACAAACTAAAAATATAGAGACCTATCACTTTTGTTTATAACTACATTCCAAGAAAGTTCATTTAAGAGGTTTTGGGGGAGAGGTAAGTTAAAGCCTTCCTCAACAAATTGGTTTTATTAAGTTTTAGATTCTTGCGTTGATTATAACATGAAGACAATTAAATATCTAGTATGAATTATAAGTGAAGAAAATTTGTCATTAAATACTGGGTAAATTACAGAATCATGTGACGATCCACAAGCCACCATATCACACCAGATTTTTTGTATTTTATTTAAAGATAAACTCAGAAATGTATCTTTTCTAAAAAAAAAAATCTAAAAAAAAATCGAGTTTTGCTAAGAAAAGATTACAACTCAAAATTGGTTGAAACTTGAGACATGGTGTGTGTACGGCTCATTTTGTTGCAAATGAGGTGTACTAACACCCCAAATTTTTTGTCACACTTTTTTATAATCATCTTGCATATAAGACTGAGGTTTTGCTGTGCCTTGTTAATTGGCCTCTTCATTCAGTAAATTAACCGTTAAGGACTGTGAAAAAGCCAAAAAAATATGACCGAAAAAGTGAAAGGAATATATGAGCAGATCATTTAAATATCTCCTTTAATGTCAAATTCAGGGATAAACGAATAAAATTTAAAACCGATTATCAATTTAAATAATTTTGCTCGAGTTTGAACGTTACGAACGTTAACGAAGACTAAGCGAGTGACGGCCATATTACGGTGAAGACAGCGTTAATTTTTGTTTTGTTTTGTTTGAATTTCATAACATATTAGGTGTCCAATAATTCGCAGTATATTCACTTTACTCAGGTGAGTCATCCCCACTGTATGTGCGACACACTTTTTTTTTTCTTTTTTAATTTACATAATCAAAACTTATAGGGTAAAGCTAGGAGTGATGACGCGATAGGAGAGAAGACGCAGGCTTTACTTCTCTTGTTTGCCACCACGTGGCATCATGGAAGTTAGTCGAGAGTAGAGAGATCAGAAGCGAACATATTGCAAAATTCTTCAGTTATTTTGTGTGTTCTTCTGTGTTCTAGGAACATTTATATGCATCAGCGTGTGCTTTCATAACGTGAATTTTCATAACGCTTAGTAAATTTGTTAATTTTTTTAAATACTATATTAATTGCAATTGAAATGAAAGATTTCCAGCTGACGTTAAAGTTGGACTCGTAGACATAGTGTTTACCAAGATTCATGTCGATCAGCCATGTTACCTTCACAGAGGAGAGGTCTCCTACCTATGGTGCGTCATCTATCCTACCTTAGTAGGAGAAACGGCCAAATGTAGTGTATTTGTATTTTGTTTGTGGAATAAATGAGAATGTCTTTATTTTGAAAAATAATATTTTTTTGCAGATAATAGTAGTTGATATATGTTTTATAAGAATTACCTCTTTAATATATCTCCTATATTTTGATACAGGGCATAAGTTTGAAATGTGCGTCATCTCTCCTAGCTTTACCCTAAGTTAAATGAATTTTATTAATTAATTTATTTTTCTTATATGCCTGAATGCCTGAGTAGCTGAGCAAAACGAAATAACGCAAATGAAATAGCTGTCCATGAATTTCTTAATATATAACTTTTTTTAGCATTAATTAGATCAAATTACTGCACATAGAGGGGATGTAATTTTATTTATTTTATTAACATTTTCCGAGTATGATTATACCATAAAGCAATAATTACATTTGAAATATCTCTTTCAAATAGGACTTTGGAAGACAAATTATTAGAAAAAATATATAAAACTGACGCCTTCACACCTTTATAGGCTCTTTCTTAGGGATTGGGCTATCATTAAGAGAACGTTTATGGGGAAACGATAAAATTTACTGTAAAACTAATTTTCAAACAAATTTATTTAATAATACTAGTCTTCGAATATGTTTCCTAAAAATGTGTAAACTTCGTCAATTTTTAGGATCTTCCTGGGAAATATTAATATTGACCAAATTATTTTGATAAAACTCTGCCTAATTTGAGGTTTTGTCAATTGATGTTTTTTTTATATTAAGATTTACTATAATAATAATCGTTTATTTATACAAATTTACATACATAGTATACAAACTTATTAAGATTTACTAGTTCATCGGTGAAAATTCGTAAATAAAGTTGGCACATATTATTTGTAAAAAGGAAAACTTGTAGCTAGTTTTAATGGTAAAAATAAAAATCTAGTGTAAACAGCTCAAACAACTTTCTCTAGATTTTTCAACATATTTAAGTAAATTTTCTTCATACTTGGAATTCTTACATCAAATTTAATTGTTTTCATTTTAATCTAGACGATGGAACGGTAATTGAATTGGCACAATTTAGATGGAAGCCAAAAAAGTTAGAAGTCTCCCAGAACCTCCTGAAATAAGTATTATACAATTATAATATATGAACTTTGAAGCACGAAGTTTAGAAAATAATCATTCCAAGAGATTTCAAGAAGATCGCTGAAGAAAACTGAATTAAAAAAAACTTTTCAGTAAAATGGGACTTCCGGTTGATGGATTTTGGGGGGGGGGAAATTTAAAAATATGGCCGCAAATATGGCTATTGAATCTACCAGAATAGTCAAGTCAACTTCTATTCTCCGAAAACTTCGTGAGAATTTATTTTAAAACACGTCAATAACATTTCAAATGCTGTATTTTGATAGAAGGTGGTAGACAAGATTAATTAATAGTTCTGAATATCGATTAATAAAAACTTTATTTAATTGTAAACGACTGATATGCTTTAGGTGATGGCGTACAGTTATTTATTTCAGACAAGGATTGTACCGACATTATATTATGAAAATAGATTATTGCTGTATTCAATGTGGATGGCAATTATTTTAATATTTTTTCAACTTTAACAGATTCTGGGTTTATAGAAATTTAAAGTAATAAAAAAAAAAAAAAAAACTTGGCCTTAAATACAGAATTTCAGTTTGAAAAATCAGTTTTAGCAACACAACCAACACATTAATATATTTTTATTCAATAATTTTTTTTATTCTCTTTTTTTGGAATAAATTTTCTTTTTTAAATTTTAAACTTTAATTAATTCAATTAATTAAATAAATTTACATAGGAAATTTGTTTGAAATTTAAGCAAAATATTTTTATTAGCAACAACAGTAAAATACAATTTTTAATTTTTTTTTTGATAATTTAATCAATAAAGTTGTTTGAAAGTATTTGAAGGGCGCTTACATGCGGCTTTGGCCAACTAGGCCTATTATCAATTCAAACAACCTGTAATAGAAATACATCTTATTATACACACTAATAATATCTCCTAAATATGATTTGCTAATTATTGTTTTTTTTTTTAAAAAAAAAGTCCATTTTTCAAATCACTAAAATTTATATTAATGTAATTGTATATAAAAATTTTGTTGATTTTAAAAAAAAAAAATAATTAAATTACCCTTTATTATTATTTTTGCCAAGAAAGATGTTTGTTTTAGCATTTGAGTGTGGTTTTTTATTTTTTATTTTTTTAAATTATAGTTAAAAATTTATGAGTGAAAACAATTTTAAGACAATTCCAATATTATTATCATCACCATGCCTAATCATTAACAAAGAAATGGAATAAAATATAATTCTAAAACTAGCCACTCTAGGTAAAAAAATATTATCGAACTCACACACAAAATTATTCATGTTAAACAAAAACTAACTATATAATACGTTTATAAATATTGGTTTGGTTAATATTTTACTATAACTACCTACAATTGTAGGAATGACCATTAATAAAATACAAACTATGCTCTAAAAATTGTTAAGACTAAATAATAAATAAATAATTAAATAAAAATATATATCTTTACAAAGCTTTGCTTAAAACATTTAAGCATTAAATTAATTTAATTATAATAAAATAAATGGGATCTCTTTCTATATATTGTCAACCATCGTCCCAATTTGATAAAAATGTGAATACTTTATTAAAAAAAAAAAAAAAATTATAATAATAATATCTTACTCGAATTAAGTAGTAGAAGGATTTGTTTGTCCAAATTGTGGATAAGATTCGCATTTAGTGGTTGGCTATTATTATAAATAAAGGTGTGGGAAGCTGTTTTATATTTTTGATTATATAAATAATAAAAACCGGTTAGCCAATAAAAAAAAAACAAAAACAAAAAAAAGATTACAATATTACATACGTACAATTTTACACCATTCATACAATAAAACACGCACACGCACACGCACACCTGCTGCTACTCTATAAATCTATCTTGTCTTTTAAATATCTATATTTCCATAAGGATAAAAAAACTATTCTAATAGATATATATGTATATAATCTAAATTTAAACTATGTGAATTTTCGAAGTAAATAATGGAATAAAGGCTGCCAGTGATTAAATAAAGGCTGCGAAACGGGCCGGCAGAGCAGGAAACCTGATCTAAAGGACAAAGGATGTAAAAAAAACAAAAACAAAAATAAAAAACACTTGGTCATTCCTGTATTTTTTTAATCTGTGTTTTGTTTTTTTTTTGTTGCTGATGCTTTTTTTTTTTTGTTCTGTTTATTGATTCTTACTTGGAATACGGGACACGAGTTTCAGAGGTCTCAGCACTCTGAAAGAACGCAGCATCCTTAGATCCACGTCCACATTTGACTCTGCGAATATTGTCATTGACCTAAAAATTTACACATTCACCAACTGTATATGTACAGGCTGAAATCCAGCTTTTTTTTGTTTGGAAATAACCTGTTCAAGTAATTTATTATTCATTTATTACTTCTTACTCCCCTTTTATTAAAAAAAAAAAAAATTATTTTTCAAGAATAGAAACATTGATTATTTTTTATTAACGTTTACACTAAACTTATTTATTAAATTAAATATTATATATTAAAAATGGTATAAATATAAAAATTTTATAAAAGGAACACTTACCCTGTTACTACTACAAAAAAATCCATGATGTTCCAAATGTTCCTAAGGTATGAGCCGCGATGTAATACAAAACCTAATGCTAATATTTTTAGGGACGCTTCTACACAGAAAATGCCAAGGAAATAGGCCTCCGTTTGTTCCTATAATTTGCATGTACATATTTTTATTTGAATTTTTATTATTAAAACAAAAATGATAAACATTAATAATATATAAATAAATTTTGTAATCTAAACGGCCTAACTAGTCAATTCTAGAGTTAATATGTAAAAACCCTTTGGTCAATATTTGTTTTAACTAGTTAATGCTAAAATTAAATAATAACTGTAATTACAACGATGGTATTTGATTCATTTATCTAATTTATGGTTTTTGACTATGAGACGAAGAGTGAACACTCCGTCGTATCCTTGCGGATGCATGAAAAAGGTTGAAATTTCAGCTATGTACAATTAGCTAAGTTTCAGACTCAATAAAGTGCGGCTGGTATGCGGGACACAAGGAGATAAAAGGCAATGAACTAGCCGACCAACTGGCCAGGAATGGAGCGAACACCCTTTTTCTGTGGGCCGGGACCCGTTCTGGGGATAGCCAAAAGTATGGCGAGAGAATGGACTAGGAGAGAACATAATCGTTACTGGAGGCTAAATACTGGGGCAAAACACAGCGAAAGGGTTATGCCAGAGCTGTGTAAAAGAAGAACCAGAGAGATCCTGGGTCTAAGCAGGTATCATATTTGTCTGATAACAAGCCTGTTTACAGGACACGGTAAGTTCAAAAAACATCTGCACAAGGTGGGATTATTTCATTCGGAGCCCTTGTGTAGACTGTGTCAGGAGGAGGAGGAGACGGCCTCACATCTGTTGCTTCATTGCGTCGCAGTCGGCAGATTGCGGTACTACGATCTTCGGCGTGTTGCGGACGGAAGGAAGGTCCAGGACCTCATGAAGAGGGGATGATTTCTTTTTTCTAGACATTAGGGGTTGGCACAATAAGCCTCAATGGGCAGGCTGCAGCGCCTGGGTTAGAGCCCCCCTCCCCCCCGGTGTCACTCTAATCTATTCCATTCTAGGTTTCAGACTTCTGAGCTTCAGGTATTGTTCCGTTTTTCCAAAAACGGAAACATGGCAAAAAATTCTTAAAGAGGCAGGACTGGTGGGGAAGGTCCAGGACCTCATGAAGAGGGGATGATTTCTTTTTTCTAGACATTAGGGGTTGGCACAATAAGCCTCAATGGGCAGGCTGCAGCGCCTGGGTTAGAGCCCCCCTCCCCCCCGGTGTCACTCTAATCTATTCCATTCTAGGTTTCAGACTTCTGAGCTTCAGGTATTGTTCCGTTTTTCCAAAAACGGAAACATGGCAAAAAATTCTTAAAGAGGCAAGAACTTGCTGATGGGTTATAGTGCCAAACTTGTGTATCTACAAGTTCTTACTAAAATAAGTAAATTTACTTTTTCCCCGAGACCGCACGTGCTTGTCAGTTACAAGAATACTGATGGTTTCTCTTTGCTTCAGTTTATTAAAACTATAGACGACTAATAAGCAAACACAAGTTATGCAGTTTTTATTTACATTTTATAATTATTGTTAAATGCGATAATACGGACTATAGGATAAATATTTTTTCACCTGTTACAAGACATGTGTTGCCATCTTTATTTTTCTTTTCTTGCATTTAAAGGGGGAATTCCTGACAAACTCTAATAGTCTCAAAAATTTACCAGCTGGCCAACAATGAAGGAATGTATGTTAAATGTAATTTGACTTATATTACAGTACATACCATTTATTTTATTTCAAAATTTCTATCATGAAAAAGGGAAACAGGTTTTTAACTGTGAGAAATATTAGCATAACGGTTTCACCTGACCATATAGTTATTAAATGAATCATTTTTGGATAGTAATTCTGAAGATATACTTAGTTAATTTTACATTGGCTAGTTAAAACTCATATTTACTACAGAGCTTTATATTAATTTTGATTAGTTAATGAGTTTAGCCACAACATACATATTTATATATATATATAAAAAATAATTACTTACGAGTTTTTTCGCCAGCGTGGTTTTATCGCCTTCTGGCAAATGTTCTTCCAATGCCAGAACCACGCAGTTGGCTATGATGGTAAGCAAAACTGCGTATTCAAACGGAGTAAACAAATGAAATAACATTAAGGAAAAATTTGCAATAGACCCTGGTTAGCATGAATCTGGTTAGTTCTAACAAAAAAAAAAATGCACGTTCATTTTAAGAAAAAGGAAATTCTCGATCTACTGATTAATGAACAAACAAAGAATACTTAGAGCGGAAGTTATTGATTTTATTATCGCAATATCTACTTAGAGCGGAAGTTATTGATTTTATTATCGGGTAAACATTATTTGGTATTCACAATTTTATATTCATCAAGTTTATTATAAAATTATATAATTATGAATAAAGTTACAAAATTATGATGTAGTGATTATAAAAAATATTTCCTTGACTTTGGAATTGCTCCAATTAACTCCTTCAAAACCAAAAAACATACTGCTTATTTTTATTTAATAAAGTAATTGATTTTGCTCCGTATAATTTTTTAATTATGGCTTGAAAAAATAATGTCGTGATCTTATAGAAAATGGAAAATGGAAGAATATTTATATGGTGCAAGGAACAGAACAAAATAATGATATTTACTGGCTTTCGTTTATGGCTAAATATGTTTTCTAGACGTTAACGATCTGTCGGGTAAAACAATTAGATGACTTTTCTAAAGAAAATTTTGGAGTTAAAGAATAAAACTGAAATAATTGGATAACGAAACACTGGTGCACATTATTGAAAATTATTACTTAGACTGAGAAACAAAAAAAAAAAAAAAGTTATAAAATAAGTGAAATGCTAGAAAATTACATTTACTTAATATATCTTCCAGAAAAATATAAACTAATAAAAGATCAAATAAATTTTTCACTCTAATAAGATTACTAGCTGGTTCAGAGTATATAAAGGATATGGCCACTCTATGATGAAGCGGGTATACCGGCGAAGGGGATTCTCCTCACTAAGAATAAATAGTGAGGTTGGCCCCTTTGCATTGGGGCCAGGCTGTGGGGGCCCCATGGCGGCCGGAGCTCCGCCCTTGTAGTCACGACCGCCTCGTGCCGCCGCTGCCTCTTGCGCCGCCGCCAACCTGTAAAGAGATAAATACAATTAATTATTTAATTAACAAAATCAATATGAATATTGAATTAATTTTTAGAAAGCAAATGATCACCCTAATATTCCATAACTTATAACGAAATAAAAACACAATAACAAAAAAATAAAAAAATAAATGTTCTTGGAAAAGTGATTTGATTTACACAGAAGTTATATCTAGACCAATAGACGCCCAGTATATGCGAGAATATGCAGGGTCAAACTACAATAACAAAGGTCAAGCGCTGGTTGAAGGCGAGCTGTGGAACACAGGGAACCATGTCAAAGGTTCAACCACTCCCCAATGTTTTATAGTTCACTTAAAATTTGTGTGGAAACGATTTTGGTTACGCTCAAGAGACTTGATGGTAAAAAGAGAACATGATCGGAGAATTACTGGGATTAATAAAATTGTTAGTTGTTAGATTTATTGAAATAAAATCGAAAACATTCGCTGTAATTGCAGTTAAATTAGTGTTTAAATGAAATTATCAAGTAAATTTGATTTACTGGCTCTTTAATTAATTTTCTAAAATCATTTATATGATATATAATACATATATATATATACCATTTCTTATTGCTGTGTATATCTTTTAGTCTGTGTTTTTACATACTAATGATTAGTTTTCTGAGAATCTTTCCCCCCAGTCGCAGTCTATGTCACTAGGGACGAGAGATTACCTGAACGCTTGTATGTGCAATTGTATTTCTGCAATATATATATATATATACTTATCAAATATGCGTGATAAACATACTTATTATAAAGGTGAGAGAAAATTGTTGAGGCCATGTACGTGAAAATTAGAAAAATCAGTAAAGTTGCCACTTATGGTTGACGGAGTTGATCGAAACCTCGTGTCGGATTAGCCCTAGTGGATCCATGAAAGGAAATATAAAGTTGTGATTTTTTTCAATTTTTCTGTCTCCACTTGGACCAGCCTTATTTTGTACGTACAAAAATACTGAAATATATATTTGCGGTGAAAATCAGTTTCCAATATTTTACATAATACTGTTACAGTATCCTTCCACAGGGTTCAAAGAAAGTAATAATTAAAAATCAAAACACTAATATTCACCATAAATCGAAAAACTCTTTCTCCTTTAACAATAGTGTGTCATTCCTATTGCGAAACCAAGTACGATATCTGGACTTAGTTCTAGAAAAACGATAAATTTGGAACCTCCATACCAGACTGAAACGAATTGAATACACACTAAGATAAAGAATGGCTAAAAAGTCTATTTGACAAAACGTTCAAAATTGACTTTAACGAGCGAGAGAAACTACACACAACCCTGTTAGCTCCAATTTGGAAATACGGAATAGAACTATACAGGATTACAGAACAATTACCAAACCCTGCAATCTAAAATCCTATGAACAATAAATCGTTAATTCTCCCTTCTACGTTTTAACCATACACATCAAATCCACTCCGGTCCAAATATTCCCGATTCATCTCAAAGCTAGCCCAATCTAGGTATCATAAAATTCCATTTGAAACTAAACTATAACAACAAACCTCTGTTCGTAATACGTCTATTGAGGGCTCTTCCTATTGACCTCATCGTAGGCTGAAGCGGTGATGATCACGCGAATACTCATAACGGATATCGCCGGACTCCTAGGGTGGCTGCTGAGTAAGCTTGCCAAAGTAACGAACTAAAGAATGGCTTCACTCATATATACATACGCCACGTGTTTATAGATATTAATTATTTATTTTATTTACTTTTTTTATTTACTTTGGGAAGGGATTAGCTAAGTGGTTAGCGTACTGGACTCCCACGCGGAGGACCCGGGTTCGAATCCAGCAGTGCTACTCTTAGATTTTTTTTCTTCCTAGGAGCCTCTACAGCTCACTGTCCGGTGATGGACAATGTTGTCTGTAACGAGAGAACACTGCCCGGATGCTGGCAGTGCCCTGAGAAGGCTCCAGGCGCCAATGACCATACATGTTGACGCGCCTTAAATTAAAAAATATATATATGTGATTGATTTTTGCTTTGCAATTTAAATAATCCACTAAATCCCACTTCCACAAATTCTTAGTATAAAGATAAATTGTTAGCAGTAACGCTAGACCTCTAAATGTTTATAATATAAAGTTAAGGTGAATAGGATTATATATGTCACCGAGGAAAATGAGTCCTTTTAAGTAATTGAAACTATGAATTCTAGAGGAAGTTATTGATTTCATCGATCTTTCGTTGTATCGATTTCTTGGCACCCAATTTTACAGCTGTAGGGACGATACTCTTTACTAATATGTTAAGAAAGTTGGATTAAATTTGAATTTAAATCCGGCATCGGCAAAAATGTAAACCGAGCTAGTAACGGAAAGTTACTGTTTTTTTTTTCTGACAATTAGTTAAATGTGATTATAATTTCTCTGATCTTCATTTTCGAACTACATAGTTTTATAAAGGGGCACACTTTTAAGTGAAGAGGTGAAGTTGTTCCCGGCCGAAATTGTTCTCACATGCCCCCTGAATATCCAACTAAAAGAACGTTAGTCACCAGCGCAGACTTTTATATTGGGTCGCGAGAGTAGTCAAAAAAGCGAGAATAGTCAAAAATCATGGCGTAGGAAAAAAAACAAAAAACACTTCGACCAAAAAAGGAAAAGTTTCTAAAAACAGTAGTTCCAAATAACTTCACATTTTTCCTACCAATCTAAAGTATCATTTCTTTTTGTCTCAATTATAAATGTAAAATAAAAACTGATTTACCAAAGAAATAGTGTCAATACCTACATAGAATATCAAGTTCGAGTTATTCTTCAATTTTTTCGGTTTTTGGGTTATTTGTACGCATACTCGCACTAAAATTGAACTAACGAACTCCGACTCGCAATAGCAAAAAAAAAAAAAAAAAAAAACTGCTGTGTAACACTCATACGATTATCTGTTACAGCCGTTAATAAAATTAGGAATAAAATGATAAATTTTGCTTTAAACTACAAATTTTACTCATTTGTCCTTAAACATAAATTTAGAGGTGTTGGGGGCTACCTACCCTGGCAGGTAGTAGTCTCCATAATTACACTGTGGTCAAAAAGAGAGCGCCAATAACGTTCAACCACCTCACGTACTTTGAAATGTAACGCCGCAGAACTAAGTAAAATCAATTATTTCAAAAAAAATGTTAAAAGTAAAAGTGATTGGTTTATATCTGTGCAGTTAGTATATGAAGTTTAAACAAAAAATCATTGAGGCCATTTTTCCAGAAAATTCGAGAAAATAAACTCGAAACCTATTCCGTAAAGTCACATTTCCAGTTAACCGTTTTCCTTCAAATTTGGAATTTTACAAATTAATATTACATAGATGATAGTAATGTACTAAAGGGATAGTTTAGGGAAAGAAAATACTTTTAACAAACAAACAAACAAACAAGCAATTTGCCTTTTTGAGGGCCAGAAAGAAAACAAAACAAAAAAAATATATAAGACATGTCGTTTATGGAACGCAGGAGGTATAAACTCCAACAAGTTTGTAGTGTTTAAGAGAATATGCACATATATAAATATGTTATAGTGGAAGCAGGCGCGTCAACGGAAAACGAGGTTTTTTTTCTCCCATCCTTTATATACTTCTTAGGTTTTACTACGGGTAGGCAAGCGAGGTCTGATATGTTCGTCAGCGTAAATAATCTGGTGTAAAATACTCACACAATTTTCTCTTACTCCAGTTTTTAAAATGGTAATTGTATTCCAACTGTTAGTATTCCAATTTTAATGAAATTCGTCTATGTTTTTGTGGAGAAAATTACAAAAACTGAAAAAAAACTGTTCAATAAAAACACATTTCTACCGGTTTACTAATAGGTATTCTTGAAACTCGCAATTTTGGTAATCTAACTAATTCTAATTAATTTTGTCTAGATGATAGAATTGTATAATCAACTAAGATAGCACTTTAGAGGACAATCTAACCTCATCCTTCTCCCAAAAGTGCCCTTAAATGCATTTTTCTGGAGAAATGTTTCAAATAAAAGTTGTAGGTTTTTGTATGTGTTGTTGATATACCAAGTTTAAAGGAAATCGTTGAAGCCATTTTCAAGAAAATTGCAAAAAAGTGAAAAAACTCTCTAATAAAGTAGTACTGGTTAATTTTGACAGATAACGTTCAGATTCCAATTATCATAATGCAAATTCGTACCACACATAAACCATGTTGGACTTCATGGATATTTCCGGTGAAAACGTCAATATCAAAAATTACAGGATTACAACCTCCAACAGAGTGTTTAAGAAGTATGCTATATCAATATGTTATAAAGCAGACAACACTTCTCCCATCCCTTATATACTTCTTAGGTTTTACTTAGGCAAGCGAGGTCTGATATGTTCGTCAGCGTAAAAAATCTGGTGTAAAACACTCACACAATTTTCTCTTACTCCAGTTTTTAAAATTGTAATTGTATTCCAACTGTTAGTATTCCAATTTTAATGAAATTCGTCTATGTTTTTGTCGAGAAAATTACAAAAACTGAAAAAAAACTGTTCAATAAAAACACACTTCTACCGGTTTACTAATAGGTATTCTTGAAACTCGCAATTTTGGCAATCTATTTAATTCTAATTACGTAATTTTGTCTAGATGGTGGAATTGTACAATCAACTAAGATAGCACTTTAGAGGACAATCTAAACTCATCCTTCTCCCAAAAGTGCCCTTAAATGCAGGAGTAAGAGAAAGTAAAAAGAATCAATATATCAGCAACCTTCAAAATAATAAAAAAAAGGGCCTAGTCGATAAAATTGAAATAACCTAACTCCAAATATGGAATAATAGAAACAATGTAACCTTTTTTCATTTATAATTCCCTTAATATTAAGCGAAATTTGCATTTTCTCTTTAAAGAAAAAGTTTGTTAACAAACTGGACAAAAATACGACTATAGAGGCGACAGCAAGATGGAGCTTCAACAAAATGGAGGGTTATTAGAGAACACCGCCCATTGGCGAAATTTGTAAGGATTTTTGAAATTCCAACCCAATAGAGTTAATAGAAGATGATAACAGTAGTAGCAATACTTTTTAAAACTTTTTACTTTTTACGCGAGAAATGATATCAAGCAAGAGAGAAACTTTCACAAAATTTTATCCCATAAGTTAATAACCAGTCTTTAAAAAAATGGAAGCGTTCCGATCAAAGCGAATAGATGTCAATTCACGTCACAAGAAAGATGTGCAGATAAGGTCATTAAGCTAGTATTTTTAAGAAAAACATAGTTCTATCTCTCATAAATCAGTAAGGAGCATATGAATCCATAATGAATGAAAAAAAAACAGAGATAGTAATCCATCTTAAAACCTAAGAAGCCCCCGGAATAGCTGTCCAGTAATAGACCAATATCCCTAACGAATTCCATTAGCAAGGTTATGGAGAGGATTATGGTAGTTCGACCAGAAACCTACTTGGAAGAGAGGCTCCTTAAACGAAAGGTAAGCAGGCTTCCGCCTGTACTGTCGATCAGCATGTTAAAAACAGTTTTCAAAGAGAACTATAAATGCTTATTATACCGTGAGGAAAGATGAGCTGCTTCAAAAATTGGCTGATCTCGATGCCAATAGGAAAATTTTGCAATGGTCTACAGACTTCCTGAAGTTTTAAAGAAGGATTGCTACAAGGGGCAGTGTCCTGTATGTTGTTCAACATAATGATTGAGGACATAATCAGCACAATCAAACAAGTCCACGGAGTGCATGCTCTGCGCCGATGACCTGGTAATTTGGTCAACAAGCTCAAATATTCAGGCGATCGCCGATGTAATGAATATAACTCTAGACCGAGTAGGTGATTGGGTAAAAAAAAACAAAATGATTGTTAACGTAGAAACAACATCATATCAGCTTTTACGATCTCCACAAAAAGGCATTCTTCTCCATAAACTACGATGGGCAGGTTGTTAAGAAGGAAGATAATGTAAAATACCTCGGCATTCATCTACATAAGAAACTCATATGGAAAAATCATGCCGATGTGCTTGCGTCAAAGGGAGAGAACCATTTGAGTTTTCTCAATAAGTTAACAGGAGTAAAATGGCGGAACATCAACGGATTTACTATAAAATGCTTGTAAAGTCTATGTGCGTCCTGGAGTGTGGAGAGGAAGTCCTTTCGTCATCTAAAAGCATGCAGGAACAACAGGAAAAAGACCAAAAAAATGCCGTTAGGATTCAAGCCGGGGCTGCTAAATGAACACCAGTACATTACAACTTAGAGCCTCTCCACGACAGAAGGGACAACGCGACTTTAAGATTGCACGAAAGGTATTTGAGAATAATCGTGCCTTTCTGGTATAATCATCAAGTAGCTAGTCTTCGACTAAAAACCCTTTTTTACGAGAAAAATACAATCTAGAATTAAATCATCCTTAAGTCCATTCTATACAAACTTGGATAGAGAAGTAGCATGCAAGAAAGGTAAATGTCCCTAGCAAAACAACCAGATTCTGGAGGAGCAATAATTAAATTGTTATGGCAATAATAGGAGAGAGCACTAATGCTACCATAAATAATATTAAGGACAACAAGAGTTGGCCTTGAGGCTCGGCACAGTAAAGAGGTGTTTATGACGCTCCTCAGTTTTAACTATTTTTTAATGTTATCCAGATAGATTATTTTTGTGAATTACATATCAATCAACTTGTTGAATTTTACCGAATATGATGATAGAATTGGTTAGTGTTCACTGGTTTGTTTTAAAGAAAAATCAGTAAAAATACTTGTGAAGAAAGTGCTCTATTCTACTAGAAATTTACTTATTTCTTTGTGGATTAGTACAGTTTTCATAGTTCAAAAAGTGGCACATAATAATATGAATGATTCAGACAAAGTTAGTGGTGGGAGTATTGACCCGCTCACTGCCATTCTCACTAAGCTTGATAAAATTAATTGGGATTTAAACACGATAAAAAAGATTTGACTGTGCTCAAAACAGATCATCAACCACCGCAATTATCTACGAAACTGGATAAAAATATTAAAAACGCAGGTAAACCATTTCATGAATTGAGAAGCGAGAATATTAGTTTAAATAAAAAAATTACTGAATTACATCATTATGTGACAGATTATTGTAATTTTACTTATAAAAATACAATTAAGATAGACAACATTCCCGTTGAAAACAAAAATGAGGATTTAATTTCATATGTTAAAACATCAGCCAAAGAAAAACATTTTCCTCTGAATGAAGAAATGTTAGATGGTATTTATCGTAGTGGGACGAGGAAAAACGTTACACTACCATCTGTATTTATGAGATTTGTAAAAAGTTCACATAAAACAGCTTTTTTCGTAGAGTAAAATCAAATAGAAGCAAATTAAATTGCGAACTTCTTGGATTTAGTGGAAAAGCTCCTATCTACGTAAACGAATTTTTGATTCCTTATAGTTATGCCTTATTTAAACGGGTTAAGTCACTAATGAAGGAAGGAAAACTGTTTCGAGTCTGGTCGAGAAACTCTAAAATATTTGTGAAGCAAATAGAAAATTCTCGTCCAATGTATATCCGTTCTATTGATGACCTCGTAGGTCAGTATGAAATGTTTACTCCTCATCTGGCGGAATTCTCAGGCGCCGATTCTGAGCATGAAACAGATACTTCAGTTATATCACAAGCATCTACTGCGTCTAAAAAAAGGAAAATTAAGTCCACAAGGGCGTTAAGAGCATCGGGATCGATTGAAGCTTTTTTAACAAAAACCACCATCCCTGCAGGAATACTGAAATAGAAGATCTGATATATCTCTTAGTTGGCTGATCGGCCGGGAGGTATCATAAGAAAAACACTAAAAAAATTTTTTTAAAGTGTTTTTTATTAATGGCCCGACGTTTCGACCAACATTGTTTGTCTTCTTCAGGGGCTATCTTGTAAATACAGAATTTGTATGCTCTATTACTTGCTACATGTTCATTATGACTGAGTCCATAATTGACTAAACGTCGATTAATGTTTGTCGAAACGTCGGGCCATTAATAAAAAACACTTAAAAAATTTTTTTAGTGTTTTTCTTATGATACCCCCGGCCGATCAGCCAACTAAGAGATACATCAGATCATTTCTAACGGCCAACAACTTCTACAATTTGAAATAGAAGATTTGACCTGCTAATGAAAATTATGAACAACTGGAACTCGGATACTGGAATAAATGTTTTTCCAAGTTGGTTTAGCTCATCTTAAGAGAAAATTGTTGTTTTAAGGAGGTTAGATATTTTTTTGTTTTTCCGAAACTTGGTTTCATCAAGACAGTATAGTTTTACCTAATTTTCTTAATTATTTTGAGTTTTATTTTTCTATTGCTTCTAAATTATATAAAAAAAGTAGAGTTTCGGGGGGGGGGGCAATTATTTTCAAAAAAGTATGTTTTCCAATGTGAAAGTGTACTGACTTTTCCATTTTTGTTTCTGTACTTAATATTATATACTTCAATATTATAGAAGATTTATTAAATGCTATAATTTGTAAATGGAAATTGTTTTGCATTTTTACTGTTTAATTGCCTTCTTAATTGTATTTACTATTATTAATATTGCAGTCAAAACATTTAATTTTAGTTATGAACTGGCCGAGTTGATTTTGTCTATTGTATTTTTTTTGCTTTTTTATTTTTGTATTAGTTTTAAAAATGAAGAAGAATTATCACTCATTTATTTTTCAGTCAAATCATTCATTTCTTTATCTGATTTAGTCTGTAATTATTTTTTATAATTTCATATTAGTTTTAAAAATAAGGAAATATTGTCATTTCATTTTTTTTTTTTATTCATATTCATATCTCTTTCTAATGTTGACTGCTATTATTTTTGTATTTTTATTATTATTATTGTGTGCTTTCGTTTTGTTTACATAATTATATAGAACTGTGTATTGTTTGCCAACTTCCTCTGTATTCCTTAAAGGCAAAAACAGAGTAGTAAATAAATAAATGAATAAATAATATTGAGGGCAACATTGGATCCCAGGCCATTGTAGTATACAAGGTAAAGAAAAAGCAGATAAACCTTTCAAAAACACTTGTAGGAATCAGACATCCATCAACCTTAAGTGATCTTGGGAGCAAGTCGCAACTGGGAAGAGATGGAAGCAACTAATAGACCCACCCACCCAGTTACCTCGGAAAGTGACCGCTGTAAATTTTCGCTTGGCGACAGGCTATGATTTCCGTCAGGCCCATTTATTCCGCAAAAGAAGTGGCCAGCAGTCCTCTTTGCCTACTGTGTGCCGAGGGGGAGATGCTCACTGACCACGTAAACATATAACAATCTAGAAGGGAATGATTAATGGACAGCAACAATTATAATGATTAAAACCACGTTAGTAACTTCTACTGGACTGCCAGAAACTTGCTGGCTGAAAAAGCCTTAGAATGCGCGGCGTAGGTAAAAA
The DNA here is from genome assembly GCA_011037195.1 of Triatoma infestans. Classification (NCBI taxonomy): domain Eukaryota; kingdom Metazoa; phylum Arthropoda; class Insecta; order Hemiptera; family Reduviidae; genus Triatoma; species Triatoma infestans. Next base: position 69,467 of record JAAEAF010005928.1, read on the forward strand.
AAAAACAATTTTTTTTAAAACTTTTTCAGTAACTGTATTATTTCAAATTCACAATTTCACTAAAGGAATATGATAATAATAGGACTCAATAGGAGTCAATGAAAACTAAATGATATAATGCGCAATAAAGAGCTTAATAGGGCTGCATGTTAACAGAGATGTAGATAATATAATGAACGAGATACAATAAATAAGGGCGAGAAACAGAAATATTGTTGAATCTATTTTTAGAGGCGATGGGGGGCAAGTCAGTGACCGTGTGGTGGTGCTTACGGTCGATATAACTAAAACAGGGCAACCTCAGTCTCTTAAATCATTCACTCTGATTATATTACTTCTAGGGGTAAACTTATTTTTCTTCCAAGTTAGTTAATTTCAAAATTTTTAATATATAAAAAGAAGAATTAGAAAAATACATTATTTCTTAACTTCAGATTAATACTTTGCTTCTCTTTAGTATCCTTTTTTTTTTTTAAGTTTTGAGACCTGGAAGTGTTTCAGAATTTTTTATAGTATGTAATGGAAATTATTTCAATGAGTAAAAAATATTTATTTGCCTTGTAGGATTTATTATTTTGTACAAATTAAAAAAGGCTTCCCTATTCCTTCTTCAAGCAATTTTAATAAGATCCAAAGTGTATGACTGACAATAAAGTTTTGAAACCATAATATTTACGAAAATTGCATTAAATTAATAAATAAGTGAGTATGTATATATAATTGCTACATAGAAGGTAATTAGTTAGATACAGTCATAACGTGATTCTAACAAGTGGGGGGGAGGGGCGTAGGCATCATCCTTGAGTACAGTTGTGCATGTCGGTCATATTGCCGGAGATAACTGGTATGGTGGGTGACCTTGGATATTAGGTAAACCTAATACCCTAAATAGCTCACGTAACCATTAGTTTTATTAAAATAATATGAATTAATTAAATATTAAAGTTTTAACATACTGTTAAACTAATTTAATATAGAATAGCACTTAGAATTATTAACCTATTTATTTGATTACAAATTAATCATGTATAGTTTAAAATTTGAAGTAATTACCATGACCTAATTTCGTAAAATCAATTATTTGCAATTGTATGTTTATAAAATTAATGCAATTATATTTGTTTAAGAGAAATGTTTTTTTTTTTAATGAAACATTCACACAATGTTCTCTTAGTGTATGTTTATTTATTTACTTTTTTTTAGGCGCGTCAGACATCTGTGATCATTGACGCTCGGATCCATCTCAACGCAATGCCGGCATCTGGGCGTACTGCCTTGTTACAAATAATACCTTCTGTCACCGAACAATGAGATGTAGGAAATCTCCTATGATTAGAAAATGTACGGATAGTATTGGGACTCGGAACCGTCAATACGTGAATATGACTACTTGCACAATACTAAACACTCCCATAGAATTTATACTGGCAGCTTAGAGTTAAGTCTAAAGTCACAGATTCTCCAGAACCAAACTAAAATCAATTTTTCCAAAAAAGGTCTATAATAATTTATATATATATTATGTGTGTGTGTGTATATGTATTATGTTAACATTTCAAGTTTAAAGAAAATTGTTGGAGCTGTTTTCGATAAATTCCCGGAAAATTACAAAAAAAAAAAAAAATTGTGAAGTCGCATATTGACAGAAAACTTCGGTCGGTCTCTAGATGGAAAAACAAGTTTGACACTTACTCAATTTTCGTTTTTGTAATATTTTATTCAGACACACACATACACACCGCATACATAGCTCCACTTGCACAAAGAAGAGAGGGTAGCTTTCTACTAGAACATACGCTAAACAATTTTTTTGAATTAGGGGACCTAAAAATAAATGAGATAAAATGAATAAATGAAAGTTTCGATGAGTGTTGACAAGTTTGTCAACGAAACATTCAAAGGTTTTCATTTATATTCTTGCACTGTTCTTCGACTTTATTGCAGTCTAGATGTGAAGGATTTATTGTAACGTTTTTCCGTCTAAACTAGCTACTGCAACTACTTTTAAGTGGGTTCGTATAGATAAAATACTCTAAACTTCAATAAGACAAACACCAATTTATTGTTTTACACAATAAATTATAAATACAACACTTAATAATAATTAATTCACAGTTTAAACCACAAAAGTTCACTTGTTCACTTTTTATACACTTTCCACAAACGTACACTTCGTTTGTAACTAGAAAACTCTGCAAAACTCTCTGCGGTCCCACTATTTATACTGGTGGAGAATCTTCTAGAATCTTCTCAATCCTTCCAGAAAGAACTAGAGCGTGTCGTCGCCAGCGCTTCCTAGCGGCCACTAAGAGAACTTGAGGTTCCTACTTCCTCTCCTAGATGGCACCACTGGCTGCGTTACAATATTTTGTTTGATTCAATTATTTATTTTGAGCACATACTTAGCGAACTCTGTGATTCTATCTAACATATCTTTTGTGTATGTATTGTCGTATGGGGGGACATGTCCCAGGGGTTCTTTATGGATTTTCAGTGATCAGGGCAGCCTGCGGTATCCACTCTACCAAACGGACAACATTTATATTGATACCGCCAACACTGTAACACAATACACTTTGGGCTTGTTGTAATTACTTGGGTTTTACGAATACACAGGCAAAAATTAGCTCATCATCACGCACATTCACTAATAATTACCCAGTCTACACTAAATAGATGACCACATTCTATATATGAACATTAACATCTAAGGAAACCAAATAAATCTTTCAAGTCGAAGTGGAATTGGCTTTAAAGTCATTCCCTCTACAATCAGCTAACATCCATGATGACATGTCGAGTTAAGGTGGGGTAAATAGTCGAGTGTTAAGTTTAATATACTACGCAAGCAAAGCAAGATGTAAAAATGATAAAATTGATGGGTTAATAATTATCATATTGTTATGATATGCTATATATACTGTGTTAATCTACTGTATATGTTATTGTTTATATTATATAGTGTCTGGGCATAGGAGTAAAACAATGTTTAGCGGCTTGAGCAGTTTACCTAGGCTCGGAAGTGCAAGAAGATTAATGGTCTTATAAGTAAACCATGTAAACATTTACTATAACATGAGCCATCCGTGGCTCACGTTGGTCTGGAGAGAAAGTCCCGTGAAGATGGCACGGCATTCAATATGTTTATTGGATTTGAACTGCTTCTCTAAAAATATCAAATTTTGAATTGTTTTTAATTATATAATCAAACTATGTAATAATTTAAAAAAAACAACTAAATAAATAAAAATTCAGATCTCAGCTTTTATGTTACCTATCTGAAAGATCCAACGATTGATTAAACGATAATAGTCTTTCCAAAACAAGATACGAAGTAAACAAGACACTCTAGTGGCTGACGCTCTTGCCTTTGGTACAAGAAATCAGAAGGATGCCCGTGCAGGCATAAACGGAATAGATTAGTAGCGAATGCCAAAAGACTAAACCCATGATAACCAATCGCTTCTCAATAAAATTCTTCGGCTGGAAACCGGTGGTCCTTCATGGCTATTGCGAGTTTATTTTACAGAAAGAATGGCTCACTTATAAAACTTATCTCAACAGAAAAGTATCACAAATATTATTGGATTAGAGCAATCTTCAAGTTCACAAAACAGAGCGTAACATGCAATGTAAAATTAAGAGTTAGCGCATGTAAGTTTTCGCTTGACTGTTTAATAATGCCTAAAATTACAAATTACTTACCGGCTAAACAAATTGGTATTGCTGGCTTGAATTTACTAAATGTGGGACTAGCAGATCCCATCTTTTTTAAGCCAAACAAAATCGACATGCAGATTGTTGCAGAAAGTTTTTGCAAATTACTTTGTATAAGATAAAAAAAATCTGGGGATAAAGAAATTCCAGGACTCCAGAAGACAAGAAGGCAAATTTGGTATGGGTAACTTTAGGCAAAACTTTAGACAATAAAACACAACAAACTCAAACATTTTACCACACAGTTACACTAATGATACTGACAGTAAACAAAAAAAAAATTGGATAATTAAATAATGCCAAGAAAATTCGGAATTTACTTCAGAAGAAAATAATGCGAACTCATTTCATAACTAGAAAGAAGAGATGTTGACAGCCGCTTAAAGGAAGATGTCAGTAACTTCGGAAATTCTAGTAAAAGGGTTTAATAGCGTTTCTGTAGTCTTGAAAATCATCTCATGGTTAATGTACATTAAATTCATGAACGAATATGAAACCTAGGAGATATTACATTCATTAATGTAATAGTAGAGGGATTTGTTGTTGAAATGAATGAAAACACGGAGTGGCATTAAACTCACAATTTATGGAGTTTTACGATTTTACTGAGTATGAAGAGAAGAATGTTTAAGCGAGCCGTGCGTGTGACCGAGCGACGAGTGAATGATGCTTGCTGGTTGGTGCAGCTTGATGAATGGAGGATGGTGTAACATTGCTGTCGAGAGTTACTTGAAGAGTGATGTGACAAGTTGCTTGTTCCAACAATGGTGAGCTAATGGTGTGGCTAGCGAGGTGACTTTTGAAGGTTGAGGTGGATGTAGCGACTGATGTTTACTCTGTAAGGTTTATCTGACAACTGACCCGTACTCTTCAAGGTTAAGACCCATGGCATCTTCAAATGTGTTTTGATAACTGAACCGTTCTCCTTACAGTAGAGCAGGAGACTCACTCTCAGCCCCTCAGATGGTCGGCTTGTATTCCTTTTTTCTTACCATTTAGAAACAACTTCTAGGTGAGAGGTTGGCTGCCATGGTTGAAGACCATATGCCGATTCATTGCTGTGGGCATGACAGAGGATGTAATACGTTGTTGAAATGCGTTTGATAGCGCAGTTGATAATGAAATTATCGAGTCCAGCTTATCTCTGGCGAATTTACTGGCTATTGATTCCAGTACATTAAAGATAATGCGTCAGAGTTTGAAAGGTCTATTGGATATTACTATCGCACCATGCACCACAAAATTCGACCACAACCAAGGTAAGAGTAGTTTTTGGGACATCGTAAATCGTAGTTTTTGGGAAAACCGCTTCTCATAAATCGTTGAATAAGATTTTAGTGGTTGGGCCTGTTGTCCAGCAGGATATATATATCTTAATTATTTTTCGTTTTCGAACACTTCAGTTTGTGATGACAATGAAAGTCAAGAACATGTTAAGAAAAAAAATAGAAAATGATAAAACATCCTTTGTGAGAGAGGAAAAAAAAAGAAATTTCACATCACTTTTACAAATTTTCATCACTTGGTGTGATGGTATATCACAAGTTAAACTATAGTTTTTAAGAAATTCAAACAAGAAATTTTTGTAAGTACAATTCTTATGTTATTTCCATATTTTACTCTTATATATGCTTTCAATAGTTGTGATGTAGTTTATTATTGATCTGTTCTGCAGCAATAGTCAAAATAAATTTAAAATTGCTATATACAGGGTGTAACAGCAACCTCTGGCAATACTTGGGGATATGGTTTGCCACTTCATTTGGAACAAAAAATTTCTAATAAACCATGGTTCGATTCGTTCGCCTTCAAAATTTATTCTTCATTTTCTAAAATTTTCAATTTTCCTACTTTTTCTCATAAAATTGATTATATCTCAAAAAGTTTTTAACATAAATCATATTCAATTACATCTTTGGAAAGAAAATTAAATTACCTATAAGAACAGAAGTTTTATTTTAATTGAATTAAATATAAGGTTTTTTTAGAGACATTAAACTCAACTCTACAGCGCTTCGACTGTTAAAAACCACTTTTCAATAGTATTTTCTTATAAATTTCTTTAAGGCTAGCCGAACGGTCCGGTTACAGAAAAATATCTACATTTCACCAGCTTTCCAACGATAATAATATCATGGGGTTTCTTTCTTGTTTTGTTAAAGAAAATGAGAAATAAATGTAAAAAAAACACAAAATTAAAATTGAGAGCTGTTACAAAAATATCACAAGAATAATTCATAAACCTGTAATGAACTTTGGAATTGTTATCTCACGATAGAAATTCGTCTAATTCTAATAAACAGAAACATTTAGTCGTGATTTAGCTGGTCATACATTCAAAATGCCGGAGTTCTTTGTCATAGAATAGCGAGATATGGTTTTTATTTGTGGGTTTTGTAACGGCAGGGCGGAAGTTGCAGTTGAGTATGCTAGCCGTTGGCCTAACAGGAAACCATATAAGCAGCGTATTAAAGACAGGGGAAACCGGTTCTGTGAAAATAAACTACCGAGGAAACTGATCGTTCTGACGACGTTCTGGTTGCACGGAGATTGTCGTCACTCCAATAGTGCATGTTGCGGGTGTTTAAAGAACCATTTCGAGTAAACGTCGCCTCATCGGTCCACAAAATGTTTTGGGGGAAACGACGATTCTGGCTGTTTATTGTAGCAGCCAAATACAGAATTGAGTACGACAGGCGTAATCACGTTCTAGCAAATACTGTACTTGCTGCACGTGATACAGATATCTACCATCCCGTCGAAGATACCTGTGCACCGTCTGATGTGACAAACCTAGCGACAATAGCACTCTGCGTGTGCTAAGGGTAGAATCGTCATCAAACACATTCAAGATGCGTTGACATGAATTTTCGTAAGAACGATCAACTTTCCTCGGTAGTTTATTCTCACAGAACCGGTTTCCCCTAGTCTTTAATCGCTGCTTATATGGTTTCCTGTTAGGCCAACGGCTAGCATACTCAGCGGCAGCTTCCGTTGATAAAACCCCATGATATTATTATTATCATTGGAAAGCTGGTGAAATGTAGATATTTTTTCTGTAACCGGACCATACGCTAGCCTTAAAGAAATTTATAAGAAAATACTATTGAAAAGTGGTTTTTAACAGTCGAAGCGCTGTAGAGTTGAGTTTAATGTCTCTGAAAAACCTTATAATTAATTCAATTAAAATAAAACTTCTGTTTCTTATAGGAAATTTAATGCTTTTTCCAAAGATGTAATTGAATATGATTTATGTTAAAAACTTTTTGAGATATAATCAATTTTATGAGAAAAAGTAGGAAAATTGAAAATTTTCCAAAATGAAGAATAACTTTTGAAGGCGAACGAATCGGACCATGGTTTATTAGAAATTTTTTGTTCCAAATAAAGTGACAAACCATATCCCGAAGTATTGCCAGAGGTTGCTGTTACACCCTGTACATATACTCTTTATTTAGTTTATTTAAAAAAATTTTATTTGAAAATATTTATTTTAAATTTATATTTTATGTTGTTTTTCAATTCTTTTTTTTTCAGATTTGTATTAACAGAATTTTTTACAAATTCTTTGTACAGACCCTGAAGAAGGCAATAAATTTGCCGAAACGTCGGTGAAAATTTAAAATGAGTTTTTTTTTTATGACCGAACCTCAACATCTATTTTACAACATTGAATACAGCGGTCGTAACGAACACCAAAACATTTAAAATAATTGTAGGAAGAGTAGCAAGAGAAAGTTATGTGGTTGGTCCACGACACCAGATTTTTATACCTTTCTTACCAGTATGGCAATCGTGGCTGATTTCGAAATTGAGTTTTCGCCGAAATGTATTTTGGGGTTCTCTTTGAGAGAATAGCGTGACGTCTTTCTCTTTCGGTCTCTCACGCATCTCATTCTCTCGCCCTGCATGTATTGTATGGTGAGGTGTGTGTGTGTGTGTAAGTGAAGGAGATAGAGTGAATGTAAGAGAGAGAGAGAGAGAGAGGTCAGTGTGTTTGTGAATGTGATCAAATAAACAACATATCTGGAAAATGATAAATCACAGCTGGTTCAAATACTCCGCTAGCGTAACAGCATCAAATCATCCAAACAGGAGATTTTGAACAAAATCAGTCAACCGGAGATTATTAATTTACTGAATGTTTTTTTTTAAATCACGGCTCCTAGATTTTGCACTAACATATATTATTTTACATATATAGTATATTTTATTTTAAAAATAGTTTCCGAGAAAAATTATTCTTAAGAAAGTCTATATGGTAGGCAAGTTTTTAATTACAAATGGTTTACAATATTATTTACAAAAGTTGTAAATACGAGTTCTAATGCTTACTATATATTCCCCACAAAACTTTAAATTAAACATTGGAAAAAATTACCATATCACAGGACCGGACAATTTCCATTGTACAGGATTAATTTATATGTGGTGGTCATGTTGGAATGCGCGGAGAGAAGTGGAAACAATTTAATTCTGCGATCAAGAGTCACGGCCAAGGTGTTTGCTACTCCCAAACCAAGATATAATAGTTCTATTGATTGTATTGATAAAGATGATGTATACTTTAAGTTTTGCGAAAATAATGGCCTCTGTCTGGTCATTCCAAGCGTAGATTGTTGCAGTATTATGTTAGTTTTGTCAAGGCATTAGTTAGTTTGTTAGATACGTATAGTGTCAAATCTAAAGGAAATGGTAATACGGCAATAGATCAAAGTTAATATTTTTGGGCTTGGAGATGGAGTTTAAAGTAATAAAAAAAGGTAGTGAAAGAACTGATTATTATTATTAAGGGACCAAACCCTAGGCTATCCAAAGCCCCACCGGGCCGATTTAGCTCACCCCAAAGAAAACCTCAAAAAAAAAACAACAAACCTCTAGAGCGAAAATCCAGACCCAGGCCTAACCAATCTAAGATTCACCGCAATTTGAACAAATCGGACAAGAACCTTAAAGGAAAATAGCCTAAGCTTTTCCACAGACATCCTGAAAAGTACTGATCTTCTTCTTCCTTTGGCACTAGAGCCCTTGCAGAGCCTTGGCCTCCTTAACACACTGTTCCAACCATCTCCGTCTTTTTCTTCTCCACTGTCTGATCCCCATCTTCATCAAATTCGTCTCCATATCTTGGAGCCAACGCAACCTTGGCCGTCATCTAGGTCTTCTACCTTCTGGATGTCCCTCACTGACCTTTCAAGGAGCTCTTTCCTCACTCATACTAGAACATCACCTAGCCGGCTCAACCTTTCCACTTTTATGGCAGCCACAAGCGTCTCCTCTCTACAAAACTGATGCAATTCAGCGTTTTTACGAGGACGGTGAACGCCGTAGTTAACTACATCGCAAAACTTTTCTCTCCCAGCAGTTCAACCTTATTTGCAGCAGTCATCACCGTCTCTGAGTCGTATAACAATTGAGGTCGGAGTACTGTATTATATATCGTGACTTTCACCCAACTGGGGACGTGCTTATTAAGATCGTATTTCTTATTGCCCTGAAACATTAGCTACCTGCTGAGATTCTACTACTAATGTCCTCGCCGACCTCATTCTTGGACTACAGCCAGTGATACTGGATCACCTTGTCTGAGTCCTGCATTAACATGAAATTCCTGGGGTTTCACCTTAGACTGACACCTACGCTACTATATGCGCTAGCGTCATTTTCACCAACCTAGTCATGTTTTCTGGAATATTTAAACCCTTTATGCATTTAATGAGCCCAATGCGTAAAATAGAGTCTTAGGCCATCTTAAAAATCAACATATAGTTAATGGAGGTCAAGATTTGTTTTCGTAGAATTTTTCTAGCACGACTGTGAGAGTAAAGATATTTAAAGATATTTACCATGAGGGTTAAAGATATGGACTACCTTTCCGAAATACGCATTGGCAGTCACCGAGCACTCTTTCCGCTCTCTTAGTTTAGTTCTTCTTTCAACGAAGAGGATGGCGAGGATTTTATATACCTAACTCAACAAGGATATGCGCAGTAATTTGGAACATTTTAGACGGCTACCCTTTTTATATATGGAGAATATTACTGGCACCGCCCAGTCTTCTGGCAATAACTGGTAGTGCGGTGAAAACAGAGTCATAAGATATTCCAAGTTTAATGAAGAGACCAATTCAAGGAGAGTGGTATTCATTCTTTAATCCATACAGAAAACTGATGTGCCAGGCAGTATCAAATGCTTCTTCACTCTCGTTTGAATCCAATCGTGTTATGTCCATTAGACTAGAGAGTTTTAATTCAAAGGATAAGTGTAGTCTGAAGCCGAATTATTTATTAATTAATATATTTTTTCTTACTTGATGTTTCATAAATTTGTCAATTTGTATTTTTTCAAAAAGTTGCTAGAAGGGTCTGAGGACATCGTCTTCCCTCTGGTACTACCATTTTAATATTGTCACAGCTCCATCTATCTTATATACTATTGAGGAAACTTTTACAAAAAATTTATCAACTGAAACTTGAGAAATGTCTAAAAAAAAAGAGAGCGCCTCAGAGTTTCAAATCAATTTTTTTTTTTTTTTTGTGAAATAAGCCTTCAATAAAACATAGTGAGAGTACAGTTTTTTCCAACTTTTTTGTTTAAATTGCATTCAATGTTTGCTATAAAGAATTTTATGATTCAAATGGGAACATCCCGATTTAATTGTTTAAACAAAGAAAAGTTACTAACTCATAAATATAATGTTCATTACAGTTGAATGATTATCCAATGATAACGCCTTGTTTTTTTACAAGTACAATAATTGCAATATCAGGTACATGTCAGTGAGAAAAATCTAAAATATTTATTTATTATATTGTCTCAAAGTAAAATCCGTCGATAATAATATGTTTATAAATAAATATTTGAAAAGTGGGAGATGGGAATATTGATTGTTGTAAAAGGTCGAATCAATGAGTGAAACGAACATAAAGAAGGCCGACGACCGTTTGCCTATTTACTACAGTTATGGGTCACTTGATTGCGAGCTAAAAATCTGTCGTTTATACAATATTCTAACATTAAATAATATTCTAAACTTTCACATATTTTTTATCCAAGCTATCATAAATTCCTACCATTTTTACAACCTAAATTAAATCTGTTAAATACTGTAAAGTGTGAGGCAACTGGTATCTATATTTGATCAATTATCCTCACTAGCTAGATTATTTTCCAGATGTTAGTGACTCTATTTATACATGGATTCAGTCTGTATTTTCGGCATTGGTTAGTAGGTAGCAAATTAAAGTTTTTCCTTAATATTATTTTTTTTACAAAGATAAATTAGGTTCAACTGTCGCCATGATCATAAAATTGAATCCTTCATCTTTCTAAAATTGTTGAAATAATATGTTAGATAAATTAGTTAGTAAACCGTAGTGAAGCCAGACCGACAGTATGGCGAATGCCTACGCAAAAAAAAAGGTAATGAACTGTGTTTAGGTTTTCAAACAACAAATTCTGCAAGGATGCGTAACATATGACAATATTTATCTATCCGATCAACACAAATTTATCAAAAGAAAATAAACCCACAGCTTCAGAAAAAAGATTGCCTTACATTTTGATGAGGCCGTTATTGTTCTATTGATGTTATTGCTCCCAATTGTTTTTGATGAAGCTTTCCACGTTGTTACACCTAAGAGTGTTAGCAGAGAAGCTTAAAAGCGCGGTTTGGAAGTTCCCGTTGGCTTTGTTGGACGTGGGGCGGTTCCAAGCCGTCTGATGTCATGTGCACTGCATAATCGAAGAATAACTAGGCTAGCTAATCTAGCCATGGTATTTCTGGCACAATTATATCTCTTTATCTCATGGGTATGAGCGCGAGCTAGGGTACCGCCAAAAAGGTGGGAATAAATAAATAAATAAATAAATAAATCTCTTTATCTCAATTGGTCAGAACAAAACAATGGTAGGCAGATAAACCGATTATGCTGAGATTAGTAAGCGAGTTTAATGCCATTCAAAAGTAACTATTCAATTTTATGTTGCCTCGGATAAGTAGGTTTTACGATTGCCTAAGGTTATTTACTTCGGGCTAGCAAATATTAGCGTTCTTGTAATAGGAGGGGACAATGCAGGTAATTCAGAATCGAGTTATCCATACGTGGAACTACAAACATATTATTGGGGATGGGTGGGTGTCGAATGACAAATATCGCCGATGCCAAGACTAAGCCAGAGACGGTCCACCATATAATAGGAGGCTGTGAAATGGTGGAAATAGAATGGCTCAGGGAGACCTGTGGAGACATAATAAGGGAACAACCTATCAACGGCGCTTGTATCTGGACAGTTTCTTGTTAAAATGGATATCTGAGCCATTCCGAACCATATCGAATTCTGACCATTATTCTGCATTATTCTATCACAATGTTACGATTATTGATGACATTAAAAAAGAAAACACACACAACCCACATAGAAATGGGTGACAAACTTATTTTCTTTTTTTTATTGTGAATTTGTTTAAACAGCATGGCATTTTTATTGATTACATGTAGGTGAGCGCAAAAATTTATTTCGTTTATTTATAATTGTTATCTACTCATAGTCAATTTACGATTGATAATATTGTTAATAATGTACTTAACAAAGTATATATATGATAGTATTACGTATTAATAATGTTGACAGTAAGGATCTGTAGCTATAATTGATCATGATTAATAATTGTTCAGTAAAATGTAGTCCGTAATTTAATTTCAAATCTAATTCATCCTTATTTCTATTCATAAAGGTAGTAATAATGCCTTTATAAGCGGCAAAAAAAAGCAACTGATTTTTATAGGTTTAATTGCGTAATACATAATCAATCCTCTTAGTTAGACAAACAATCCCCAAAACAAGATATCTCCTGACTTTGCATTATTGTAGAAGGCGATCTAACACTCAAGATATCCTGACAACCGAACTATAAAATTAAACAGGCTATCATCAAGAAAGATGCTGATTTCAGCAATAGCATTTTCTGATTTCATCCTTCCAATAATAGCATCTTGCAATTAGATTTATCAATTGCACGTCATTCAAGATCCAGCTCCTTGCTAAACAAATTTAACTTTTCAAAATATGTAGGCGATAATGGATTTATAGTGTTAACTTTTCAAGTTTAGTACAAGAGATTCAATTGTGTCAATGGAGTAAAATTAAAACCATTATTGAGTACTACAAAATATAAGTATTCTAAATAAAATTTTTTTTGAGTAAAACACGTTATATATAAAAGAAAGAATAATTGAAAAAAATAATTTATTTTAGTTAAATTCTGATTTAAAAATTAAAAAATATGGCAAGAAATTTTTTATGAAAATGGGGGAGACATCCTACATTTCATATATTTATTGTACTTTGGCTTATGTATTTTATATTTATGTGTTTTGATAAAGAATTTATTAGCGTAAAAAAACATAATATTTAATTAATGATTAGTATGAAGATATTTGCTTCTCAACTTCAATTTTACCCTGATGAGATTATTAAAGATAAGAATAAATACACTTACTTTATTCTGGAAAAGTTCTTCGAATCGAAATTCTACTATACACTAATTACTGCTATACACTAATTACTGCTATACACTAATTACTGCTATACACTAATTACTGCTATACACTAATTACTGCTTATACACTAATTACTGCTATACACTAATTACTGCTATACACTAATTTTAAGAGTTCCAAACTCCATCAGAAATAGATTTCTAAGATTAATTAGTATACCTATATTCAAAGAATTGAAATTTCTTAGCAGAATGCTCTATATTTCAACCCACTATTCTTCAAAAATAAAAGTAACAAATAAATGTATCAATATATATAAATTATTAAAAACTAATATCTTGTTCAAATTGTAAGTATGTATCTTTACCGGCATCTCAAGAAATACTGATATACAAGCATCTATGTTTTTGCTGATTGGAAAAGCTGTTTTTAGAAGCCTATTAGAAATGTGAGATTAGTACACCTCAGGGAGATAGGAAAAAAAATTATTGCTTGGTCGTTAGTTACTAAATCCCATCTTGTCGCTATAAATTTTACTTATTAGCCAAGTAGAAAATTAAATGAACCAAGAAGAATATTTACGACAATATTTAAACTCTCCTATATTATAATATAACTATTATCACTTATCAAAATTCGAGATATTTTCTGTGACTAGGGATATTAAAAAGTTTAACTGCATTAATACATTTATTGAAACTTATTAAAAAAAAAAAAAAAACTGAAATGAAAAAAGTGCATTTTGAAATGATTCTTATTTGGCAAATTGTGGAGCTGTTCCTACTTGATGAATTCCTTTTATATAAAAGTTAGAGTGAATGGAGTTATCAATGGGAAAATCTTCATCAATGGTGAAAGTCAGTGAATTGAAAGAATTCCAAGTTAGGTGGAAAACTTTGGTTTGTGGAAATAGAAATAACGGAAACTTTTGCTGCAAAAATTTGGATCTAAATAAAGAAAAATCTGGATTAAAGTACTCCCATTACATTCGCTTATTTTTCAATTGTTATAATCCTAAGTGACAAATTTTCTTCATACTAAGTTCCCACGCGTTGGTCAACATTCTGTCGCACTCGCTTTTCTTGCGAGAATTTAGGGTTCGTTTCCCGTGAGAGCAGAATCGGTGTTGATCCAGCATCATGATAAAAAGTGGGAAGCTACAGATAGTAGCGCCCTAGGTAGCGAAGGCCGGAACTAAACGACGTGGGAAGGAACTGCGGCGTCCTTACCATACCCCCTTCCCATTCAAATCGCCATCTGGCAAGCCTTGGCTCTTCATGAGCTGTGGCGCCATAGGAGTTAAAATTACTAAACTGGTAATCATCCTTAGGCTACAGGATTCCTCCAAATAAACTTTTCCGGAAAAATCATTCACATAAAAATATATGTGCAGTAGCATCTACAATTTAAAGAAAATTCTTGGTACTGATCCTTCGAGGAAACATTTCGAAAAACTCAGAAATTTATTTTATAAAATCGCATTATACGGTTGATTGATTTCCTAACGAATTTGAAATCTAGCAATGCATTTAAAAGTTTATTAATGCCATATCGGTGGTTGAATCAGCATTACTTTCCGTGGTATATTGTACTGAAAAAATAGCAGAAGATAACGTACTTATCAAAAACCCTCCAAGAATAAAAAAAAATTCTGGCAAATGTTCCAAAAAAAAGGATGATAGGCCTTTTACCGAAAAAACTTTCAATACAGACACATTTCCGATTGTGGAATTTTGGTTGAACCTTCATGTCGGATGCAATGGCGATATAAACGAAATATTTAGTTCGAACTTACTTCGGTATTTTGGTATTCGAACTTACTGACTCGGTCTGGTATACAGACGGCTCCAAAACTTCGACTGGGGTCGGAGCTGGGGTCTATGTGGGAGGCCTAAAGTTAAGATCAAGGCCAGCCTAGAAAAGTACACCAAGGTCTTTCAGGCTGAAGTCGTGGCGCTAGAACACTGCGCTAAGGAGATTATAAGGCAAGGCTTAGAGGGTAGGAGTTAGGGTAGCCCTGAAAGCACTTTCTTCACACCAAATAGTCTCACGACTGGTGTGGGACAGCCTAACTGCCCTAACCGAGGTGGGTGCTCAGAACAAACACTCACCTAGGTGCCGGGACATGCAGTGTTTCTGGGCAATAAAAGGGCGGATGCCTTAGCGAGGGAGGGTTCGAAGGATACCTTCATAGGCCCCGAACCCTTCTGGGGGTTGCCCAGGATTCGAATTCAAACTTCTATCAAAGGTTGGATAGAAGATCAGCGTCTGCACTGGTGGGAAAGAACACCAAGACGGAGGCAGGCAAAACTCTTTATTAAGAGACATTTGCCTAAATTCACTAGGGATCTACAACTGGGTGCCACAGCCGGGATCTTTACTGAGCCATAACCGGAAGGATATAAGACTAATAGTGTGTCTACAAACAGGGCATTGTAATTGTAGGCTGAACAGGCACATGCACCAATTACAACTGCGGATAGCACGGTATGCCGATTCTACAAGGCTGAGGAAGAGACACACATCCTTTGCACATCCTTTGTGAGTGTACCGGCCTGGTGAGAACAAGGTTTCTTGAACTGGGGACAGGCAATCCCGAAGCTATGAGCTTCATGACGGAGCCGCTCTCAGCTCTGCTAGTCCTGATTAGGATGGCGAAGCTGAGGGATGTGCTATAATTTCAGGGGATCCACAGTAGAATGAGGCCCGCTCCCCCGCGCTTTTGTTCTATTCTACTGGTTTTTTGTTTTTGAATTCTCTGATTCTTTCTCTTTTTCACACACACACACACACACACACACATACACACACACAGCCACACACACACCCACACACACACACACACACACACATACACACACACACCCACACACAAATTCTTAAACCTCAAACATTTATTTCCCGTGAAAACTCAATTTCAAAATTTTCGACACACGTTCGTAATATTTCCATCCTCCACATTTTTTGAAAATAAAAGTTATTAAGGTAAATTTCATAGTAAGTTATAATTACAGGAACTCTAAAAAATTTAAAAATTACTTTTGAAAATGCTATAAGGTTTGGCAAAATGATAATCGATTCAGTCCAATCCATTCAATGGAATGGAAAGAAATCATAAAACTTTCAAGTATTTCATTAAACAAATTTTTTGTGATTTTTGGCTGTCCATATGCGATACCAAAAATATATTATTTAAAAGATCTAATAATGTAAGATAGCAGTTTACAATAATATTTTTCTCATGTACGTAAATAAGTAAGTAAATGGGAATCAAATATTCATTAAAGTTTGATATAGTTAAAACTATTTCCATTATTGAATATAGAATTAGTCCACAATGCTGGATAACATCTGGGATTTATCCGCCGTTTTTATAATGCCTTACCGGTTTCGGATTTTCATCCATCATCAGAGAAAAGTTGTCAAATTCATGTAGAGAGCTGACTTCAACTTAATGGTTTTCTTTACCACTACACTTGTTGATATGCGGGGGAGGTTATAGGTTCATATTTCATGCTCTAACTTTATAAGCTCCCTCGCATATCAACAAGTATAGTGG
This sequence comes from Triatoma infestans, assembly GCA_011037195.1. Classification (NCBI taxonomy): domain Eukaryota; kingdom Metazoa; phylum Arthropoda; class Insecta; order Hemiptera; family Reduviidae; genus Triatoma; species Triatoma infestans. The sequence goes on from JAAEAF010005928.1 coordinate 86,246, forward strand.
TAAGAAAACATTGAGTTAAAGTCAGCTCTCTACACGAATTTGATAACTTTACTCTAACGATGGATGAAAATCCGGGTACCGATCAGGAATAACAAAAACATGCATGCTGCGACAGTTAAAACAGCAGATATTTCCATTATGTTCATTTAAGATAGTTTAAATTATAATCATTCCATTTTCCCACGTAAGGACACTTCAATTCTTTAACCGACAAAATACTCGTATTTGTAATCTTTCTAGATCCCAGTTTAAATGCACAATTATTCACATCTTTAACAACATTAAATTATGTATTATTACGAAGGATGGATGACATCAACTTCTTCTTGTTTTACAAAATTTTATTGTTTATT
>JAAEAF010005929.1:0-17030 GCA_011037195.1 Triatoma infestans
TCCATGACAACCCAAAGATCCCGGTAATAAGAAAGTTCTATGCTCTTCGAAGTTGCCTCATAGGTCCTGCAGCAAATGTCATAAAAAATATAGAAATAACTGAACAAAATTATACTGGTGCTTGGAAATTAATAGAAACGCGATTTTTCAACAAAAGGCTTATAACTCAAAGACATGTGAAGGTCATGTTTGATCTGCCAAAGGTCACTAAAGAATCGGCCAAGGAACTTCGCTCACTTCATGACAACACGTTGAAGCATTTACAAGCACTTAAGGCATTGGGGCAGCCCACTGATTCGTGGGATTCCTTAATCATTCATCTGATTTCTAGCAAGTTTGATCAGCAGACATTCAAAGCATGGCAAGAATATTCTCCTGGGGACACACTTCCAACATTTGAGTGCCTGCTAAAATTTCTAAATCAGAAATGCCAAACTTTGGAAGCACTATCCAACTCGCTAAGTATACAACAAAAATCAAGCTCTTCATCTGAGTCTCAAAAGAAAATCCAAGTTTCAAGTAATCAAGCCAATTATTTCAAACAACAGCGGCACCATACTACAAATAATTCTTGTTTTCATTCCCAGGCTTACCACAACTGTAAACTATGTAACAAACCACATCCCATATATAGATGTGAAATGTTTTGAATTTAGCAACAGAAAATCGCATCAATAAGTTGAAGGAGCTCAATTTATGTATTAATTGCCTCAAACCAAAGAACCATGAAATATCAGCATGTAATTCTAGAAAGTGCAAGATATGTGTCTACATAACACTCTTTGCCATCAAGACAGCATATCCGGACAATCTCAAGCATATGTTTCACCTCCAGCTGCGGCCTTTAAGGTTTTACAGCATTAACCAATTATTTCAGCCACGTCGGATTGTCATGGAAATAGGATCTCGTCAACAGCTCTCATTCAATTGAACAACGCCAACGGTAATTCAGTTACGATTCGCGTTCTATTAGACAGTGGATCTCAGCCTAATTTTCTGACAGATTCTGTTTGCCTTTCATTGGATTAAGCCGCAGCAAAACCAGCTTACCAATCTCAGGGATTAACGGTTCGTCAAGCAATGTTTCATTCAAAACAAAGGCGATTATTAGCTCTTTAACAACGTTTCCAAGCAACTTCTGAATTCCTGATAATTCCTCAAATTACAGGCAACATTCCTTCCAGCACCTTAGATTGTGAACAGTGGGAATTTCCGAAAGTTGAGCTCGCAGATCCAACTTGGAATCACTCAGCCAAGGTAGATGGGCTTCTAGGAGCTCAGCTATTTTGGCAATTGCTTCTTCAAAGAAGAATTAAGATTCCTAACTCTTCAGCCATTCTGCAAGAAACCCTTTTAGGGTGGGTAGTATGCAGCACAGGTGGTCAAGAGGATTCTGAAGATTTAAATCACTGTCATGTAGCATCATTAAGCGACGTCGATGAACATCTGCAGGCCTTTTGGAAATTGGAAGACTCATCCAGCAAGAAAACATGTACCGGGGAAGACCTCGCTTGTGAAATTCACTACGCAAACACTGTAAATCGTGGTATTGATGGGCGATACACAGTACAGATCCCATTAAGAAAGGATCCAATAGTACTTGGAAGCTCAAGAAAAACTGCACTATCTCGCTTCTACAATTTGGAATCCAAGCTTGTTAAACAGCCATTACTGTATGAACAATACAGGCAATTCATGCAGGAGTATGAAAGGCTAGGTCACATGAAGCAGGTTTCAAATGACATTGAACTTCCGGAATACTTTATTCCACATCACGCAATTTACAAGGAATCGTCGTCTACAACAAAGCTGAGAGTCGTCTTTGATGCATCAGCTAAAACAGAAACAGGATTGTCTTTAAACGAAATATCGATGGTTGGTCCAGTAATACAAGACAGCCTATTCGATATACTTATTCGATTTAGAATGTATAACTATGTCATGATGTCAGATATAGAAAAAATGTACAGACAGACCAACATACACGAAGCACAATGCAGCATTCAGAAAATATTTTGGAGAGATAATCCCAGCGAAGATATCAAAACTTACAAACTAACGACGATCACATATGGAACAGCAAGTGCCCCATACTTAGCAACGAGAACCCTTCATCAGCTATTTCTTGATGAATGTTCTAATCTTCCACAGGCTGCTAAGGTACAAAGGGATTTTTATGTAGATGATTTAATGACCGGCTGCAACTCCATTGCCGAAGGTCTGCAAATCCAAAAGGAAGTGATCACGTTGTTGAAACAAGGCAAGTTTCACTTGAGGAAATGGTGTGCGAACTCTCCAACGCTTCTGGAAGCAATTTCACCTGAAGATAGAGAGCAATTGAAGATTCATTGTTTTGACGGTTACACTAGCTCCACAGTTAAAACACTGGGTCTTACGTTCGATATAGAAAATGACTGCTTCATATTTAATGTCAAGGATCCAGATAAATCAAGTATAACTAAAAGGAAGGTTATAGCTGAAATTAGTCAAATATTTGACCCATTAGGAGTGATTGGTCCGATCATCTTGACTGCAAAAATATTCATGCAACGATTATGGCGTGAAGGTGTAGGATGGGATGAACAATTACCTGACATGTTAGTAAAACAATGGAGCAATTTCAGAAACTCACTCTCTCATCTTCAACAAATAAGGATAACAAGACAAGTAACAATTAACCCTCCAGACGCAAGTATAGAAATACACGCATTTTCTGATGCTTCAGAGGCCGCATACGGAACGTGCGTGTACGTCCGAAGCATTGACACCATTTCAGGCAATGTATTAAGTGTTAACTTATTGTGCTCCAAATCTCGAGTGGCTCCACTTAAGGCTACATCTCTTCCACGTTTAGAGCTTTGTGGAGGCCTACTTATGGCCCAGCTTACCAATGTAGTATGCACGTTATTAGCAGTTGACAGAAATCGTATTTATTACTGGACAGACAGCACAATCATCCTTGCATGGCTCCACTCCCCATCTACACATTGGGCAACCTTTGTAGCCAATCGAGTGGCGAAAATTCAGGAGCTAAGCAACATTGAACACTGGAAGCATGTTGGTGGCAATGACAATCCAGCAGACATAATTTCTCGAGGCATGGATCCAGATTCACTTTCAGCTTCGTCGTTGTGGTGGAATGGTCCAGAATTCTTGACCAGTACATCTGGGTTAACAAAGGATTGGTCAAATCAATCACAAGTGGATTATCCATTGGACCCGCCGGAACGAAGAAGGAACATGATGGCCCTCCAAACTATCTTTTCATCGTGGGAGATTCTAAGAAGATATTCCTCCATTACAAAACTTACACGGATTATTGCTTATTGTCGTCGATTCATTGTTAATTCTAAAACAAGAAAGGTGAAACGGTAGGTCTCACTGGCCCTCTCACTGCCTTTGAATTGAACGATTCTCTTTGCTTGATTCTTAAGGGCTGTCAGCAAGAAGTTTATGCAGACGAATTTAAGGCACTAAGCAAGGGGAATCCAGTCCACAAGTCAAGTAAACTTGCAAATCTTAATCCCTTTCTTGGAGATGATGGATTGATTAGGGTGGGCGGTAGAATAGAAAATGCTATTATCACACTTGAACAGAAACATCCAATAGTCCTGCCGCCAATGCATCATATAACTCGACTCATCGCCAGAGAGAGACACTTAGCGTTGTTGCACTGTGGTCCTCAATCGTTGTTAGCAGCAATGCGACTAAGGTACTGGCCAATTAATGGTCGTCATTTGACTACTAAAATTGTGCAAAACTGCATCACCTGCTTCAGGGCGAAACCAAGGGGTATCACTCAAATCATGGTCAGCTTCCAGCTGCTAGAGTGCAGAAATCCAGGCCTTTTACCCATTGTGGGATTGATTATGCAGGTCCTATCCATATACGCTTAAATCAAACAAGAAGGGCATCTACTGTAAAATGTTATGTGGCACTTTTTGTCTGCCTTGCTGTTAAGGCTGTACATATTGAAATTGTAGAAGATCTGTTAGTAGAGGCCTTTATTTCCTGCCTCAGAAGATTTATAGCGAGACGAGGTAAACCAACATCCATTTATTCTGATAATTCGACCACCTTCTCAGGGGCAGCTAATCAACTGAAGGCCTTTCGAAGATTTATAGAAACCCAGAAAACAGAAGACTCCATCCTAAAATTCGCATCATCATGTGGATTTCAGTGGTCTTTCATCCCGCCATATTCACCTCATATGGGCGGATTATGGGAGGGAAGCCAATATTAAATTAGTAAAGCATCATTTGAGAAGAACGATGGGTACAACCATTTTAACATATGTAAATTTATACACATTATTAGTAGAGATTGAATCGTGTGTAAACTCTCGTCCTCTCCTTCCTCTTTCAAATGATCCATCTGACCTAACCTATCTTTCTCCTGCACATTTTTTAATTGGAGAATCTTTCAATTCCCTTCCTGATTTAGACTTGCTAAGCGTTCCAATGAACAGGCTAACACAGTGGAAACTGGTGGAACAAATGAAACAAAACATTTTGGGCTCAATGGTCAACGTCATATCTTTCTGAGCTACAGAAAAGATTGAAATGGAAGGATCAACATGCAAATATTCAGACTGGCACTCTCGTCCTGATCCAGGAGAAGACGTCTCCACTAAATTGGAGGCTAGGAAGAGTCCTTGAAGTCCACAAAGGCCCAGACCGCCAGGTAAGAGTTGTAACTCTAAAAACCCAAACTGGCACAACCAAACGAGCAATCACCAAAATCTGCCCTCTGCCCATCAATGAAGAAGACAAGGGTTAGAGGCAACACACACATCATGTTCAAAGACTATATAATTCATTTAATTATTTGTTTGTTCTACTTTGTTCAATTTCCTTTATTTTTATTTTGTGATAGATATGCATTGTATATGTTTGTATATTTGTCTACTAATTGATTTCATTGTCATGTTATTCCTGAAGTAGTTATTATTGTCATTTTGAAATATATGCATATTCCAAGGTGGGCGGAATGGTAGTGCGAATGCCATCTATGGGTGTACATTGTATTTATTGTTGATACTAACGCCGACTGGGTGTGAAAAATTGAAATGTTGAGATGTGAGATTAGTCAGTTGTCAGCATACCACCGCCAAGTCAGGTTGTACAGCTATTAAATATACTCAATTACAAAAGCAGTATCAATTTATTCATTGGTTACACAATTAACCTGGTCCTCCGTAAAAAACAGCAACATTAACACACAAAATTATCCAACCATTAAATATTAGTTTTTCAAGTGTATACTTTTAGATTCAACTCTAAATATCAATAGTATTTTCGTTTGCTCTAGTATTGCTTAAGCAGTAATTGTCATACACAAAACTATGACAAATTATTATGAGTAAAGTTATCTAGTTCTAGCCACGTAAACGAAACACATTCACGGAGATGTAATGAGTTTGTACAGGTTGTTTATATGATTACTAAGAAGAAATTTATTTCAATTTTACGTGATACTTCATATTTCTTAAATGTCTAATGTGTATTACATATTATGTAGTACGTCAAATAATCTACAGCACTGCGTTATTGCATTCACATGTATCTAATACGATTGATTCTTTCAAAGGAAAAAAAGAACAGACCATCTGTATAAATACAATAGCTTCAATTTTTTTTCTACTCTTTTTATGTTTCATTATAATTTTGGCAACTAAAAATATAAAATATATTAAAAGTTTATATTTCCGATTTTACGTAGAAAATAGAAAAACTAAATTCCTTGTTAGTGTGAAAAAAAAACACTTGCGTGTTTCCTGGTTGAGACCGAGTCAGTGGTTTGCTAAAAACCAACGTTTTAATCCATATTGCAATGAGCCTCCTCTGCAGGATCTTTACCCCTTGAAAGCCAATAAGGCAAAGGGGAAACGGGGAAATTTGATATTTCCGTTTGGGTATAACCACCGCATGAGACAATAAGTTTTTTTTTTGGTCAAAATCCATCAACGGAAGTGTGTTCCACTGAATTTTTTTTTGTCGCGATTTCTTCGAATATGACTCCAAAGATTTTCATTAACTATCCTACACTATCTACACTACACATAAATGCCTACCATTTTAATTTCAAGTATTTTTCCTGGGAGGAATTTGTTTTTTTTTGGGGGGGGTGGGGGTGAGAGGAGCCACAACGTAAGCTTCCTTCAAAAGTATCCTTCAGTGTAGTGTATGCAATATGAAGTTACTGTAATGACATAGCAATGTCAAAGCCTTCACAAAATATAACAAAAGGAAAGAATAATTTATAACTAGTGGCCCCACAGCCGGCTGCTGCCTTTTCAATACAAAGGTATCAAAGACAAGCACCGATAAAGCCCTGTCTATTGAACAGAAGCCACCTGGTCTTTGAAAGTCGCCGATGGGCGACCAAATCTGGCCACTGACCTGAATCACTGGTCGCCGACCTAACCAAGGTCGCACAGGTCGCACGCTACTAGAGATTAGTGTGAGAACTTACTAGCACACATGACAGTGTGTGAGTAAGACTAATATAAACTCCGCCCCACTGGAAGAGGGGATCATTATACCAGTAGCCACATTATTATATCAGTATCATTTTACAGCAGCAATTATACTTGAGTTCCGAGCACGTCCCTATACAAGGTTTAACTTATAATAATTATTTTCATAGTTGTGCATATTAGTTTATTTATTATAATCATTTTAAATTATTTGTTATTTAACTCTTAAAATTATTTATTTACTTTATCAAATCATATTAATTGTAGTTACCATTAGGCTCATTCAAATTATTGTTAAAATATATTCTATTTTTATAAATTCAATGTTAGTAATTCAAGCAATAATTCTCTAAACTAACTTCCGCCTAATAAATCCCTCTTCAAGACATCTAACTTCATACCTTAGGAATCACGACAATTGATTCCACTACATTACATTAAATATATTGCTAGTATTACAAATTTAAAGGAAATTGATAAACTGGAAGGCGACTTTAGTTTTTTTAGTTTTATTTTTTTTTTGAGGTGCATTTTCTCTGAAACTTGGAACTAACTGCACAGATATATATATATATCACTATATATCTTATACTTATCACTTTTATTTGAAACATAATCCCCAGATAATTGATTTTAGGTGTATCTAAATCACAGATTATATAGGTTTAATCAATATTGTAACGCAGCCAGTGGTGCCATCTAGGACGACAGGAAGTAAGAACTTAAGTTCTTTTAGTGGCCGCTAGGAAGCGCTGGCGACGCGCTCTAGTTCTTTGTGGAAGAATTAAGAAGATTCTAGAAGATTCTCCACCGGTATAAATAGTGGGACCGCAGAGAGTTGAGAGAATTCTCTAGTTACAAACGAAGTGTACGTTTATGGAAAGTGTATAAAAAGTGAACAAAGTGAACTTTTGTGGTTAAAACTGTGAAGTAATTATTATTAAGTGTTGTTTTTTGTAATGTATTGTGTATAACAATAAATTGGTGTTCTCTTTATTGAAGTTTAGAGTATTTTATCTATAGGAACCCACTTAAAACTAGTTGCAGTAGCTAGTTTAGAGGGAAAAACGTTACAATATTATTAGCTCTCTTCTGGACTTCAGTGTGATTACTTCAACTAATAACTCTGCCTTCGGTACAAATACCCTCACCGTATCTGTTCGATCGAGGCGGTCTCTTTGAGGAATTAACTCTGTATTCCGCCTTTTCGTTAACTTAACGCGCTCTTCTCATCACTAATTCCCGCATTTTCATCTAACCGATCGCGCGCTCTTTTTCCTTTATTGCTTTTGCCGCCGGCGCAATTTTCACATAATTCCCTCTCTTTTCTCTTCCTTATTATTCATTGCTCTTTTGACTGTTGTGAAGTACACAGATCTGGTGTTTATTCGCCGTTCATTTTTTTATGTGCATCAACAAGTTTATGTGCTTTTCGCCTATTTTGTTTCGCCTGCGCGAGTGTATTTACTCTCCCAACGTTATCCCGCTGTAAGCATATTTCTCTTACTGAGAATTAACTTGATTTACGCTTTCTTCTCATTCAAGAAGGAACACTCATCTAATTTCATCGCCTTTCTGGCTTCAAGAATTTCTTCAACGTCATCCATTGACATCTTTCAAATTGCAGCAATTGCTGGCCGTTAGAAATGATCAGATGAATCTGTTAGATGGCTGATCGGCCAGGTGGTATCAACAGAAAACACAAAAAAATTTTTGATTGTTTTTTATTAATAACCCTCCTTGCAGAATCAATACATATCCACCTACAACCCAATCCCATAAACCACAAAAAAAAAGACAAAGAAGTCATCTTATCACTCTACAACAACATCCTCCACTCCACAAAGTAGACATATTTGCATCCACTCAGCCCTTAGCGCCATCATCCTACTACATATTTCCCCCTGCTAATTCCCTTTTCCTCCTATCTATCCATCGAACTATTCCCGTTGTGATGGATGCAAAACATTAAAATATATGAATTTATAAATAAATCAAAATTATTAAAATATGTGACATACCCTTGCAAAAGGGCCAGCCAGGTAGAAGAAGTCCAGTTTCTGGCATTGTACTACCCCCTTCTCCTAACAGGGGAGGAATTGAAGAAACAATGAGAAGAGATATTTTAAGACAGACTTGTGCTAGAAATCAAGGTGGAAACATATACCAGTATTACGTTATAAGAAATTATTATAAGCTATTGTGATATTCAAAGTAACTTAATTTTTCTTAGAGAATATATTGTTTTAAACTACCAGTGTGTTCTTAATTATTCTTGCATTCTATCTCAAGCAAACATACAAGCCCTTTTCGCTAAAACGCTCACGCCACAAGCTACCTACATCATCACACCAATACATTACATTGGTGCCAGCTGTTTGGGATATTTTCAACCAGAATCCACAAATTAAAAGTACGTACAATTTTCAATTTCATAATTAAATATCCATCAGATAATTTGATTGTTTTTAATTATTTTCTCAGTGGAAATATCTTAAATATTTCCCATTATTGAATTTTCTAGTGAATTTCATTTTTAAATTTTTGTAATTGTACCACTTGTACCTCAATCCCTTTCGAATTTTGAATTTATGAGTGTACTTAATAGATCCCAAATTATAAAGATATTACGCGATAATAACCTTTCTGTTGGAGGCAATTTACTCCAATTACGTAGACGTCTTGAAAAATATAATCTTTCCCCAAGTAATTCATCCATTTCAAAAATGTATAAGATTAATGGACAAGATATGGGCATCGACGCTGCTGTAGAATATTTACTTGCTCAGCAGCAATTAGCAAATCCTCCAATTAATAATCAACCTAGTCCCTTAAGGAATTTGCAATTAATCAATAGCTTACCTACCTTCGATGGCGAAAATTCAGCCAATGTGTCAGATTTCCTTGACCAAATTAGCCATTGTGCTAGTCTTTCTGGCTGGGACGACGCAGCGAAATTAGAAATATTAGCACTTAGGCTCTCAGGGTCTGCAAAAATATTTTACGACACCCAGAAAGCCGAACTACAACGCCAGGGTACAATTATAACGTATCCCTTAATCTCAGAACGTCTTCTAACTAGATTTAGAAAAGAAAAAACACCCCTAGTCCTCTTACAACAGATGACTAATATTCAATCTCTACCAACAGAGTCTCCTGAAACTTTCGCGGATAGGATTAGACATATCCAGACCGCTATTAGTTAATCGGTAATCAATTTAAATTATCTAAGCAATTTTAAATAATCTGGCCACTGATGCGTTCCTGAAGTCACTTCCTCAACCGCTTCGTAATGAGGTGCGAACTAAGCTACCTCAAAAATTAGACGAAGCACTTTCTTATGCCAATGCCCTAAAAGAAGTTCAGGCTTCTGAAACAAACCCCACAGTTTTCGCTGTTACTTCGAAAACTTCAACTTCTCGTACACCTCCAGCTCCTTGTCGTTTCTGTGGACAAATGCATTTCCACAGAGAATGCCCGCATCGTAATAAAGGTCAAAAGCCACAATTAAAACCAACTAGAGTTTTTAATGTAATAAAGAACAGACCTTGTCGCCATTGTTCCGGTCCACATTTTGACGTGGACTGCACCAACAAATTCAGACCAAAACCTCGTACTAACTTTGGCAAAATGCCTAATAATTTTAATATTCCAAAAAATTTCAATCGCTGGATATATAGTAATAATCGCTATAATAATAATAATAATAGTAGTAGTCAAATCAGGGAAGGGATTGCTCAGTGGTAGCGCGCTGGACTAGTAACGCGGAGATCACGGTTCGAATCCAGCCGTGCTGCCCTTAGATTTTCTCTTCCTAGGAGCCCCTACAGCTCACTGTCCGGTGATGGACAGTGTTGTCTGTAACGGGAGAACACTGTCCGAGGCTCTGAGAAGGCTCCGGGCGCAAATGACCACAGATGTTGAGACGCCTTAAATAAAAAAAATAAAATAAAAAAAAAAAAAAAAATAGTAGTCAATATTATACTAACAATAATAGTCCTCGAGTTAATTCAAATAATTCACGATTTAACTCTTATTCAGATAGACCCCACTATAATAATAATAATAATAATGGTAACGAAACTAGCAATCACCTCCAAAATAGGCCCACTTGCCCATATTGTTCAACATTTGGACATACGGCTCTTAATTGTTTCCAAGTACAGCCCAAAACGAGTTAGCCCTCAGTCGCTTTCTCGACTAATATTATGACCTGATAATATGACCATGGCTATCATACCTGCTTCCACCAGTCCTGAATAACTAGGTAATACCGAATTATGGCATCATGTCCCTTCATTTGCATGCGGACAATGTCCAAAAGTTCCAAATTTTTCTGGCGAAATCATAGTTTTGCAATTAACGGGCAATTTCCAATTAATACTTGTAGAAACGTTCTTACAGGGCAATCGTTAATTTGCGCACCGTATCTAGCACTTAATAAATTCAACATTCAATTTTCAAATAGTACTCAAACGCACCATTTTAGTACTAATCGCTAAGTTCACTAAAATCCCTAGTAACTAGCTACAAAATTTCTGTGCCACCTCGCGCACACAATACATAACACTTGAAATAACATACTTGACATAATCTCTTGAAATTATTCTCATTCTATCACACTTCTCAACCTATTCTCAACTCTACAAACTACACCACATGTATATATTAGTATATATTAACCATATAATTAACAAACTTATGAACTATATATATTAAAAAAAAAAATAAAAATGCATGTAATCAATTAATTAGTCTTAAGAACAAAAATGCGTAAACTTGATTGATTTATCTGTTATGTAATGCAATGTCTAATAGTGATCTCCTTAATTAACACATTTTTTTCTGTTCCAGCGACTACGATTCAGTGCAGAAATTGAGAATTTTATCAAATATTTGACACTGACCTTGATTTAGTATAAATTTTTCATTATACCTAATATTAATAATTTATGTATTTTTTTTTGCAGATTAATGGTCTAAAGCATAATGCCTACATTGCTTGATATTTTGATGTTTATTTATGATATTCATGATATGTATCTTATTTTTTTTCAGTTCGCCATAAAAGAAAACTGCATTACTTCTATTTGTTTATATTTAGTCAATCTTTTGATCCTATTAATCTAACATTTTTCTAATATTTAATTGTTTACTTAATGTATGTTCAAGGTACCTAGAAAGCACAGCATAGCTGAATAGCTCTTGGAATACGACGGCCCAAAATATGTATACATACCTCATAAAGTAGCTACTGCACTAACTTAATATTTACTTCAATAGTAAAATATGCCTTAGTTAAAAATTTTAACTATAAGAATTTTCTATAAAATTAAGTGTCCAACAATATTTTAATGTTAGATTTAAAAATTTAAAAATTTTAAATTTCTCTTTTCCAGAATCAAACTTCTTCACAGCTGCATCATTGCATGTGTATGCATGAATTGCATGTCTATGAATGTATGCATGAATTGTATGTCTATGAATGTGTGCATGAAAATTGCATGTTAGCCATGTATTTATATATATATAAATTAATTTTGTGTTTAAATGAATTAGTTTCAGATACAACATTCTACAAAAGGAATTGATACTAAACTTCGGATTCCTCATAATCCTATAATCCTCCTATTGCATCCTGCTCCCAAAAATAAACACACATAAAACTAAACTAAATCAAACAAACATTTAAACTAATAATGAATCGATGAATTCGCTACGTACACTAATATTACCACAACTACACACTGAGAACGATCACAATTATAACCTACGATCATAGTAAATAAGACTACACAAACTGAAAATTATATATATCTGTTTGCAAATGCAACAGTTACTTATTTGTTGTCGATGTACAACTAGGTTAACAATTTTTATTCCACAAGATGAACACCAACTAACTGCACGTATTCCAAAGGGAAATAACAAAATATACACAAATATGCCTCCACATGCAGCAATTAATAAATTAGACATACAAATATTACTTCAAGATGGACAAGAAATGGACGCCAACTGGACTTATTCCAAATGGAAAACTCACAAACTGCACAAATTTCTAAAGGGAAATAAACTTACACGACATTTCCAAAAGGAAATAAAATAACACCACAGCATTTCCAAAGGGAAATTGACTAACGACCCAACATTTCCAAATGGAAAGGGAACAACAACACAATATTTCCAAATGGAAATTGAAAACACACTTAATCACATAAAAACAAACAAATCTATAACTAAAATCTTAACACCTTATCTTACTAATTAGCTCTCTTCTAAAAACCTTATTCAATACCTTTCCTTCATTTTTTGTTTTGTTTTGTATTATTGTATTTTTATCACCACACTAACAAATAGATTTCGTGGTGCTATATATGTATTTTATTATGCTTGTTCATTAAATTTTACTGCTTATTTATTTATTACCATAAATTTTTCTGTAATGTATCTATATGTTGAATTATTTTGAATTATTTAAGAATTTTTCGTTTATATAGAAACACTTCAAGAAAAACATATGTATTTTCGTTTATATAGAGTCATATTAACAAAAACACATATATGCATATAGAGTCACTTCAAGAATTCAAGAAATTACATCCATCACCATCACTCAGAAGCCTATATTGTCTACCCTTGCCAGTTACATCTCCATCAGCAACACTCGCCAAGCAGTGTTTGCCAATCAACCTACCACCAGAGTAACGCTCACCCATTCAAGCAGCGTGCGCTCGAGAAGGAGATGCCTGTAGTCTACTTACACACACACGACTACCTTACAGAGGTTACACACACGCCTTTCGCCATACCAGAGGATAACCTTCAAGCCTCTACAACTCTAGATTACCTCCCAAATTTTTCGTGCCGAAAAATTTCTCCGGGAGGGGGGATAATGTGATGGATTAAAAATATATGAATGAAACATTAAAATATATGAATTTATAAATAAATCAAAATTATTAAAATATGTGACATACCCTTGCAAAAGGGCCAGCCAGGTAGAAGAAGTCCAGTTACTGGCATTGTACTACCCCCTTCTCCTAACAGGGGAGGAATTGAAGAAACAAAGAGAAGAGATATAAAAAGACAGACGAGTGCTAGAAATCAAGGTGGAAACATATACCAGTATTACCTTATAAGAAAATATTATAAGCGATTGTGATATTCAAAGTAACTTAATTTCTCTTAGAGAATATATTTAATTTAAACTACCAGTGTGATCTTAATTATTCTTATATTCTATCTCAAACAAACATACAAGCCCTTTTCGCTAAAACGCTCAGGCCACAAGCTACCTACACTCATCTCACCAATACATTACACCATTAATCCGATCCATATTCCAATAAGCTTAAAATCTTTATTTATTAAAAAAAATTATTTAAAAATTACATATATATAAATATACATGTTTATTATATTTGTCCTGCTTCTTAGAGTCCCTTCACTCCAACAATTCCTAACGGTACTTCCCCCGCCCCACTCCCCGATGTTCCTTCTCAACCTTCACACAGTACACTCATAACCACAGTCATAATTGAACATGTTGTGATAAGATATACAAAATTTTCCCATTCTAATGTCGGTAACTTTTCTACAATTTTTCTATACTACGTATCTGTATTTACCTTTGTATTTTGTTTTAGTTAGTTTACCATTACTACTTTTTATTTTTATTGTTCTATTTTCTTATTTTTTTTTTTTGTTCTGTTAATGCTAGCTATATTTTTATGTATATTTTTTCTTTATAGATAGCCCCTGAAGAAGGCAAACAATGTTTGCCGAAACGTCGGGTTATTAATTAAAAACATCAGTCAAAAATTTTTTGGTGTTTTCCTTTGGTACCCCCTGGCCGATCAGCCATCTAACAGATTCATCTGATCATTGACATCTTTCGTGTGCACTCCCTCATCACTCATACATATAACAACTAAACAACTTTCACACGCCTCATTTACACCAGCCACTTTAGGTCACTTCATTGCAGCCCAGCGCCAACGCTCTTGCTTCCGCTTACAACATCTTCGAGGTGAGTGCAGTTTTATATAATATCTTTCTGTCAAAATAATTGTCTCTTACCTTATCATTTACAAATAACATTATTACTTACGATTCAGTATATTATTATATCTTCTATTTTCGCACACTATAAGAAACGTATTTATCTATAAAAAATCTGGTAACCATGGATGCATATGAGAATATAAGTCTAACAGAGAAAAAATACATTAAAAATTTTTTTAGTTTATTTAACTGAAACATATTAATCTCTGGGGATGAAAAAGTAAAATGATAAAGATCATTCAGTGAACAATGTTTTTACAGCTTGCAAAAAAATGTCATGGTATATATTTATATTTTTATCAAGAAAAGTCAACATACAGTTACAATATCGAGTTGAAAAATAAATTTATGATCTCAGTCTGGGAGCTTCTTAGGAACTGTGTGCACAATAGGCCCTAAGGACTAGCACGCATTCGGGCTACAAACTGAATAGGGTGTATATATGCTCATCGTGCATGAACGGGCCTCATGTTTGTGTGTAGGCAACTCCAAGAAAGTATTAAAGTGCTTTAACAAAACTCTACCTTTGTAGTACAAAGAAAAGAAAAGAAAAGAAAGTTGAACCTCCTTGAATATTTACCTACATATCGTTTCTAACATGTGATACCGGCCTTTTTTTTTTTTTATAATAAAGCTCTCTCTTCATTACCGTTCAGTTTTAAGATCATAATTGATTTCATTTCATATTCAAATAATAATCATAAAATGTTTAAAAAATTTTTGAATTACTCTTACTCCTGACTACGTACTCCGATGATGGGGTAATCTTAATCACAAGGAGGCATCTGAGTGTGGTGAGTGACTTGATGCAGTCGGCGTTATCTTACGTGGAGCAGTGGTGCAGGACCTATGGCTTGTCCGTCAATCCGGACAAAAGCTCCTTAGTTCTCTTTACCAGGAAGAGGAAACTGGAAGGGCTCAGGAGACCCAGGCTCTTCGGCAAGGAAGTGCAAATTTGCAGAGACGTTAAATACTTGGGGGTCCTCATCAATGAATTGGCGGGCTCACATTGAGTATGTATGTGAGAAGGGACAGTAGGTTTTCTGGCAGTGTAGGAGATTAGTGGGTAAGACCTGGGGAGTTAATCCCCGAGGCATCCACTGGATTTATGAGAAGTTGGTGAAGCCAAGGATACTCTATGCCGCAGTGGCATGGTAGTCTGGTACCTTGGTGGGATGGAACAGCAAGAAACTGTTAGGAATGCAGCGCACGGCCTGTTTGGCTATTATTGGCGCGATGAGAACGACATCGACGGTGGCATTGGAGATGCTGTTGGGGCTAACCCCTCTTCAGTATGTGGTAATGGGGGAGGCATGAAAGGTTCCTCAGAATGAGGTGCAAGGGAGAATGGGTGAGAACCTTTCGGGGGGGGTCACACTAAGATCGAGGATGAAATTTGGCGAGTGAACCGATTTCTGCTATCCAAACTTGATGAGACGAGCAAGAAATGGGGATTTGAGAGAGATTATGAGATTACCATTAGTAGTATAGGGGATGATAACCTCACGAGGCCAACGGAGTCGGGCAGCGGTATTATTCGCTGCTATTCAGATGGCTCTAGGCAGGAGGGCACTGGCCTGTCGGGGGCGGGAGCATGGTTTCAGGAGTTGGATAGAGGGAGTTCGGTGGCCTTGGGTGGTTTGGCCACGGTTTTTCAGGCAGAGGTGGTGGGCATTATTGAATGCTGCCACCTGGTGGGGGAGTGGCAGGGAGAGTTCAAGGAAGTGCGGATTTTCTCGGATAGCCAGGCCGCACTAAGGGCTTTGAGTAAGCCTTGGTGGAGTTCGAAATTAGTGGGAGAATGTCGGAGGAAGCTCAATGCTTTAGCTCGGAGGGGTACGGTGCGCCTCTATTGGATACCCGGACACGCGGGAATAGAGGGGAATGAGAGGGCAGGCCAGTTGGCTAGGGAGGGATCATCTCAACCATTTTGCGGTCCTGAACCAGCCCTGGCTGTCACAAAGACGTTTCGTGACAAACAGATTAGACTTTGGGAGACGAAAGTTTTGGAGAAACGCTGGGGGGATACGCAGGAGTGCCTCCAAGCCAAAAGATTAATAAAGACAAGTAGGCAGGGAACTTCGGAGTATCTCCTGTCCCTTAGTAGGACGGGTCTGAGGACCCTGATAAGGATAGTGACTGGACACCCAAGTGTGTCCAGTCACTTGTTTAATATAGGGAGGACGTCCAGTCCCATTTGTCAGAACTGCGACGACGGAGTCAGGGAAACGGTGTACCACTACCATTGTCAGTGCCCCCGTTTCGTTGGAACTAGGTTTCGTGCATTTGGGAGGGCATCACTCTCGCAGGATTGCCTGCGCGAGCTGGAGTTTAGTGATATCTTGGGATACTGTAGACTAACCGGTAAGCTACCGAGGGAGATTAATTAAGGGGATAGGGGGGTATCTGGGGGATAAAGGCCACATAGGCTTAGGTCCCGCGCCATTAGGCACCCGAATTACAATAAAACAATATAATTAATAAA
>JAAEAF010005931.1:0-27836 GCA_011037195.1 Triatoma infestans
TATTTAGATACCAAAATTGTCTAATAAACTGAAATAGCAGTTAAGATGAAAACTTAGTGTCCTTAAATGAATTTTCCCGGAGAAAGGTTTCAAATAAAACTTGTAGCTCTTTGTATGTGTAGTTGATATATGAAGTTTAGAGAAAATCGTCGGAGCCATTTTGACAGATAACGCACCGTCAGATCCTATGGAGATACCTAAGCGTAATATCAAGTTTCAAGTTTCTACGGTTTTTCGTTATTGAGCTATGCTGTTCAAATACACACACACACACACACACACACACAGACCATTTGCTAAAAACCACTTTTTTTTGACTCAAGGGACCTCAAAACGGATATTTCCGGTGAAAACTCGATATCGAAAATTTGACACGATTACAATACTTCCTCTTACTAGGAGTGAGAGAAAATAAAAAAACTTTGTGATAATTTCAAATATTTAATTAATTATGGTTTCATTTAGTATTTTATTTGGGCAAACACCACCAGCCAGCTATGAATGATGAGACGTTTATAGTCAGTTAAGACAGAACCATGTGAATTAACTAACGCCAATGCTTTGGACGTTACACGAGTACTATCCAGAATGTTAATGTTATCGGTGTTAGCCGGTGAATGGAGGTGAACATGTAGAGCAAGAGAAGTTAGGGCGGCCTGACTCATCTCCCTTCTGTTACTTCTTTTCGCTTCTGTAAATTAAAAACAAATCTGGTGTGAACCAATCATGCGACCTTTTTTTATCCTTATATTAATGCTTCTAATGCATAAATAGGGTGTATAAAAAAACAAAGACAGTTTTTAAATAAAAATCAATTTTATGTATTTTGTAATAATGTTCAAAATATAGATTGTTGGACTCCTGCAAATAAAGTGTGCCATGGACTGAAACAAATGGTAAGCCGAATGGAGCTAATAAGTTGGATTATAGTAGGGTGGTGGTTCAATGCCATCAAGTTCTTCAATGTTTTCTTTACTCTGTCAGAAGGTGTGTGGCCAAGCGTTAATCTTGGTGGAATAAAATTTCTTTGCCATTGATGAAAGTTGCATAACGCTGGGCCCATTTTTGTGTATATTCTATCTAGTCGTTGGCAGATCGGTATTCATTGAAAGTCTTTCGGGAACGAATTCGTGAACCTTTATAGTTCAAAGAAATCGCACAACATTGTGATATGCCATTTGGTTGGGGATGAAGTATAGTCCTGCTTCCCCCTACTACAGATGTCTATATTGAAGGAAAAAAAGGACAGTGGACGCCTCATTCTTTCACCATCTTCAAACGCGAAGACATCTTCCGTACTACCAACCAACTACAAACATCCAGTCTACACATCACACACTTGCCTATCTCCCATTTAGTTTTGTCTTCCTGTCACTTAATCTCTTAATTAAGTCAAGTCCTCAGAAGAAGTATAAGTGAATATATTATATTAATTATTATGCAGTTGTCATAACATTTAATTATTAATTATAAACCCCTGAAACTCCCACTACAACATCAACTTTTTCTCAAACTGACCTCTTGCACTAACCGAAAAAATGCCGTTTTTACCGTGATACAATTATTGATCACATGTCTCAGGATTCTGCCAGTATATCAACATTTTATCATGTCACTATTCTTTTGTAGAAGTGCAAGCCAGATTTTTTTTTTAAGGGTAAGTGGCAAGTATCCAATTCTCCTGGCGGCCTATTGAACTGTTTAAGTTCAGACAACACTATCATACGTCTCTTTTTTACCCCCCATAATATGGCGGCTAAAACAGTGTCTTTAGATACTGCCAGTTCTGAAGCAAGTACACAAGTACTTGTTGATTTGACTGGACAGCTTCCCGTAAAGTCATCAACATCACATGATGGACTTCTTTCTAAGATCGTATTATCACTATTAAATTTTGTGAAGCCAACACCGGGCAATACGCTGATCAAGGACATCTTTCAGGGCACCTAAGGTTATAATAACGTGTATAATAACCACGTTATTATTATTCAAGAAAGGGAAGGGCGAAACCCTACGCTATCCAAAGCCTCCCTGGGCCAATATAGCTACCCCAAAAGAATAATAACTACCGGGTATGGAGCAAAAGTCCCGACCCGCGTTTACTCATCTAAGTTTTATCACAGTCCGAACAAATCGTACCAAAACCTTAAAAGGACACAGCTTAAGATCTCCTACCGATATCCTATTTCGGCCAAAAGTACTAAACCTTGATCTCCTCACAGCCCAAACAAATACCGAGTAAGAGTGCACGGATGTAGGATGTATGTCTTTTTTACTTCTCCCATAATATGGCTGCTAACATTGTCTCCAGATACTGTCAGTTCTGCAGCAAGTACACAAGTACTTGTTGATTTGACTGGACAGTTTCCCGTTAAGTCTCATCAACGTTATATGATGGTCTTCTTTCTAAGGTCTTATTATCACTATCCAATTTCTGAAACCAACACCGGGCAATACGATGATCAAGTACATCTTCCAGGGCACCTAACGTAAAAAAAGACATACATCCTACAACCCCATACTCTTACCCAAAACACCCATACATCTTATGACGGATTACCCAATCACAAACATACATCCTACGTGTCTCACAAACTCTACAAAAGGGGTCAGGCATGAGCCCCATCGTATAGAAATTTCTCCTTAAGCCACAATGCCCAGTGAGGAAGCCAATCAGATGCCTGAGAGAGGTCCGTGAACGGCACACGAGCCCCTTACACAAAGGCCCGCCCGGACCCCCAATGAGCATCTTATCTTAGACTGCCGACAACCTATTGTGCTCATCCATTAGGATGAGTGCTGTGAGGTCATCTATGTCTGGAAGCCTGACGGTCATATGCCAAGAGACATAATTAACGTTATAATAATGTGTATTTCCAGTGAAAACCCGATATAGAAAATTTGACACGATTACAATACTTCCTCTGGGGTTGCTGTGTCTTTCACGGGACAAGCATCTAGTTTGGTTTCCTAACTGGGCATTGTGGTTTAAGGAGACATCTCTATATACAATAGGGCTCATGCCTGAACCCTTTTTTTTTTGTAGGGTTTATGAGACGGAGAAGGAAACACCCATACATATCATGACGGATTGTTTGGGCTGTGAGACAAATTAGGTTCAGGAACTTTGGCCGGAACAGGATGTCGGTGGAAGAGCTTAGGGTATGTCCTTTTAAGGTTATGGTCTAATTTGTTCGAACTATGGTAAAATTTAGGTGGGTGAAATCCGGGCAAGGATTTTTGTTCCAGACCCGTTAGTTGTTATTCTTCTGGGGCAGATATATGGGGCCATGGAGGCTTTGGACAACGCTGGGTTATGCTCTCCCTTCCTTTGAATAATAATACTAATAATACTTCTCTTTAACAGCAATAAAGAGAAAGTAAAAAAAAAACTCATAAAAGTTGATAAAAAACTTTATTCTTTAGTGAAAATCGGTCACATTTTTTTACACCCCCATTATAACATAGTGACTGCGGGAAGCTAATAAAAAACGTTCAGATAAAATTATCATTACTAATAAACACAGAGATATAATTATATTTCCAAGTTCTCAAAACCAAGGTAATTCAGTGAATATTATTATCCAGTACACTGTATATTAAAGCAAATTAATTAAAAAAAAAAAAATCTATTAACATTTTTAAATGATTCTAAGAAAAAATAAATAATGATGTGACCTAGATTATAAATATTCTATCCCGCAATTAGCACGTGACTGCATTGCTGAGAACAGAAAATTTTCAGAAGCAGAATTTATATATATATATATATGTACGGCAAAGTACGGATCTCAGGTGTTGTATAGAATGCCTAGGCAGGCATTTCATACATTACCTGGCTATATTAGGCAATGTAAGAAATATCCACTTGAATATATAGGGTGACCAGAGTTATATGCTCCACCCACTTTTTTTTTAAACGGCGGGAAATTTCGAAAAAATAGAAACCACGTATTTAATCATTTTTAGTCTAGTTTATTTTCAGTGATTGATCAATTTTTTTAAACCCCAATATCCCGAGATACAGCATCCAACTTTTTTTTTCAAATGGAACATTATATTTTTTTTTGCATATTTTTATAGTACTTGAGCCTCTAAAAAAAAAAAAAAAATTTTAAATCGGTTAGGTTTTTCAAAAGTTATGGTAATTTAAAATATGAAAAACAAATTTCATTTTAATGTCAAAATTACCTTATTTTTGCTTTAAAGAAGCTCTTCAAACTGGGCACCATCAACGGATAGGCAAGCCAAAGCTCTGGACTCCCACGCTCTGTTTTGTAGCAGCACTTAGGTGGCAAAGTCAACATCTAGGCAGGCTAGAGTTATTCGACGTTCCAGATCTTCGACTGAAGCCACGGGATTAAGGTTACTATACACTTTATTTTTTAGATATCCCCACAAAAAATAGTCCATTGGGGTTAAGTCCGGAGATCGAGGTGGCCATTGGATCGGACCATGAGTTCCTAACCACTTTTCGTGGAAATTTCTGTCCAGGTAACGTCGAACAACTCTCGCATTATGTGCCGGGCAACCATCTTGTTGAAAATACCGACGTTTTAGAGGAACATCTTCAAGCAGAACTGGCAAAATGTCTCTTAAAAAAGTTAGATACCTTTCACCAGTTAAGTTCCCTCTGTAGAAGTATGGGCCGATTAGTTGGTTTCCTAAAACTCCACACCAAACGTTTGTAGAAAAAACAACCTGATGGCGTGTGGCGAAGGTAACTTGTGGATTTTCTGCAGCCCATATTCTAAAGTTCCAACGATTAAGAAGGCCATTGTTGGTAAACATTGATTCATCAGTCCATAAAATTGTGCATTTTTTGTGGGGATATCTAAAAAATAAAGAGTACAGTAACCTTAATCCCGTGCCTTCAGTCGAAGATCTGGAACGTCGAATAACTCGAGCCTGCCTAGATGTTGACTTTGCCACCTAAGTGCTGCTACAAACAGAGCGTGGGAGTCCAGAGCTTTGGCTTGCCTATCCGTTGAAGAGCTTCTTTAAAGAAAAAATAAGGTAATTTTGACATTAAACTGAAATTTGTTTTTCATATTTTAAATTACCATAACTTTTGAAAACCTAACCGATTTTAATTTTTTTTTTTTTTTTTTTAGACGCTCAAGTACTATAAAAATATAATGTTCTTTGAAAAAAAAAAAGTTGGATGCTGTATCTCGGGATATTCGGGTATAAAAAAATGGTTCAATCACTGAAAATAAACTAGACTAAAAATGATTAAATACGTGTTTTCTATTTTTTCGAAATTTCCCGCCGTTTAAAAAAAAAAGTGGGTGGAGCATATAACTCTGGTCACCCTGTATATAAGAAATCTATACACTACCTAGGCTTCTATATAGAAATGTCTACGTCGCTTAGCAAAGTATGGTAAAACTTATTATAAACCTTCCCAGTTGTGGACATTTGGTTCGCAGAGCTTGAAGCATCAGAGATATTTTCCGTATAGCCCTGGTTCGTTTTTGTATTCATCGACCGGTTTCGGCGACGCCCATGGTTGACCTCCCCCCCCCTGCTATAGCTGCTGCTGCCGCGCACGTGGAAACAATCACGGAGGGAAAACCAAGGGGACCCCAAAAACAAACCGTTTCGAGAATACTGTATGTGTTCCTCAGTTTCCTGACCATTTCCGGTTCCGCTAAATGCTAAAAACTTTACCAGTATTGTTGGAGTTTGAAATAAGAGAAAGTAGACTAGAAGAGTGTAGAGTGAGAAAGACTAGGAGAATGTAGGAGAAGGCTTAATGCCTTCGCTCGGCGGGGCAAAGTATAGATCTATTAGGTACCCAGACATGCGGGAATAGAGGGTAATGAGAGAGCGGATCGGCTAGCTAGGAAGGGTTCCACTTTACCTTTTTGTCCCGAGCCTTATTGTCAATAAGAGATTTTGTGACTATCAGATCAGACTTTGGAGAAATGCTGGGAGGGGTGCCTCCAGGCTAAAAGATTCATCAAAGGAACCAAGCAGGGGGTTTCAGATTACTTCCTGTCCCTTAGTAGGTTAGGACTGAGGACCTTGGTGGGTGTAGTGACCGGACATTCATGGGTGTCTAGTCATTTGCATAATATAGGGAAAGCGTCTAGTCCCATATGTCAGAATTGTGATGATGGAGTTAGGGAAATGGTGTATCACTGTATTTATGTCAGTGTCTCCGTTTTACTGGACGGCACCATTCTTGCGGGATTGCCTGGGTGAGTGGGAGTTGAAGGATGTTTTGGGATATTGTAGACAGATCAGTATTGCAAACATATTACGCCACATATAGTCCCTTTGTATGTGGTCACTGGCTTTGGTTGGTTTTTCCTTCGCTCATAGGTAAATTTAAATGAAATTACTCCTACATACAAAAGTGAGAAAACATCGAGAGGACGGATACGATGTGATATATATAAAAATGTACATCAATTTTATGAAATCTACATAGAAGATTCTCAAAGCAGCGAGGAAGAGTAGACATCGCTCTGTCGCTTCCAATCCAGTCTACACACTCTCGTCGCTTCGCTATCGCAATGTGGCAAAGGCTCCGCCTACCACCAGCGGGGTGGTGGAAGAGGGAGGGAGAAAGTTTGCGATCTACCTTAAGACTGCTTAATGCCTGCGAGTTTATGGGGCTTAAAGAAGAACGGATGATGATAAATTTACGATTTACAAAAATGTGTTTGGTCAGATTCACATATATATTTTTAAAACTTATACAGCACTGAGAGGTATAGCACAATATAGCACACCGTGCAGATCACAGTGCAATGAGCCGCCCTTTAACCACTCCCCAAAAGTCGCACTTCTGTTCTGATGCGGTTGGTTATAGTGCCTAAACGGAATAAGAAGTTTGTGCTTTCTGCAACTTTTTTTGTTTTTAAAATATTCTGTTAAAACTCGATATCGATAATACTAGTTAAAGAAAGTAAAAATGTTTTACCGAATGAATCTATTATTGTCTTGTGCGTATTTATTAATAAAATATTACAAAATTAAAATGTCACAGGATACTCAAAACTTGGTATTCTATTTCGGTAGAAAAATCACTGCGTATGACCGCGAAGATTTCTGGCAAAAAACAAAATCCATCAACCGGAAGTACGACATCACTGTATGAGAATAATTTCATTTAGTTATTCGGGTTTCTTTTTGTTCTCGAAAACGGCTGCAATGAATTTCGTTTATAATCTACAAAAATTTCCCAGTAAAATTGATTTTTGGGGGTTCTGTGGGGGGGGGAAGCAGTAGCGTTATGCTTTCCTCGAAAGTACCACATCAGTATTTTTGGAATTTTTTTTTTACACAGGAATTACCAAGGGCTTGCACGATTCAAGTAAATCAATAGCGTGGATCATCAATGTGAATTGTCCTTTTCTGAACACTAAATCATATATAGCCTGTCAGTTTATAAAGGCAAGGTTAAATAAAATTACGTTCTTAGGAATCACTTCTTTTTTAGTTGAGTTTTTATTTTAAAAATTATATTACGAGTCAATGGTATGTGTCTACACACACAAAGAAACACAAGGGCATATCTTGTCTGTTAGCTGGGGCCGTGTGTTGTTATAACTGACATACATGGGACGCCATAGTTAAATAATTATCAGCGATTAACCAAACCTGAATTAAATAATTACAGCATACACTAGACTCTATCCTAACATTTCTCTAAACTGGCCAACTTTTTTTTTTATTTTTTTGTATTTGTGCTACATTCTTTTATATTATACTTTTAAAATATTATCAGAGCACCAATAAAAAATACTGAACAAGTAGTATTTAAATTTAATATCGCAGATCCCTCAGAAACTACCTAAAAAAAGGTTCCATATAAATGTGATAAGCTTTGCATTTCAAGTTTAAAGGAAGAAATCGTTATAACCGTTTTTAGGGAAAGTTTATAGGCGGGAGAGAAGAAGAGAGGTCCTGTGTCTCTTCCACTGAATTTAACAAAATGATATTTTTTACATTCAGAAAAGGATGCAACAATCTGGCGTAATAACATGGCCTAAAAACTCGAAGTTCTTTTGTAAGAAGGTTGAAATGAAGTGGGGACTCTCCTGGAGAACGGATAGGGGAAGCCGTGCGCCCACACTACTGACGGAGCAGGCAATGTGGCCTAGAACGTTGGCTAAGTACCGCCGTTTACAGGTGTTGCGATAGTTTTCTTAACTAACGAACCATCTGAAGCGGAGGCTAAGTACAGTTTCTAAGGACTATTCTGGTAACCATTTTTATAATTACAGTAGTGCATAATAAATCTTGTTAAGTTCTTGCATAATAAAGAAGTGTATGTTATTGTTATATTATATTTAACCTGTATGTGTTGTAACTCTGTTTTTCCCTTTTTCCTTGTCCCTCAGAAATCCCCCTTGCAACTAATAATGCAGCACTGGTTCCCATATGAAAGCGTGGGTTTGTACCCCACACCTGACACCAATTTCAAATGGGATAGGGGGAACAGGAAATAACCCTGCCTTAATCATGTCTTCACTTTTTGGCAACATAACATTTTCAAGGATAAAGTGTAAAATTAGAACCAAAATAGGTATGGGGTTGCCGTCTATTTTGATATACGGGAGACCAACTGCGATGCCCTCTTGGTGAGTGGACCACTATTTTCCAGGCTGAGATATATGCTATTGTTTGTTGTATCTTGGATGAGGGGGTATGTAAAACTAACTTAAAAGGTGTTTGTATTTGCTCGGTTAGCCAGGCTGCGCTGAAGGTGCTGAGTTTATGTGTCTTCACTTCCCAGGTTGGTGTTAGAATGTTCTAAAAGACTGGAAGAGTTGTTGTGGTTGGTTCCGCAGAGCTGGAAAGCATCAGAGTTATTTTCCATGATACCCTGCTTCTATTTGTGGTCATCGACCGGTTTCGGGCGTTCGCCCATCATCAGGATGCGTTTGTCAAACAGTGTGATAACATAGAGTGAGAACGCCCAAAACCGGTCGATGACAACAAAAAGAAGCTGGCTATCACGGAAAATATCTCTGAGACTGGAAGAGCTTTCTTCTCTGAAGGATGTGCTTCTAGTCTGGGTACCAGGTCATATGGGAATTTCTGGGAATGAGGAGGTGGATAGGTTTGCCAAATTAAATGCCTCTCTCCCTTTCACTGGTCCTGAGCGTGCTGCTGTTGGTGTGTCTTTTAACACATATCTATCAGGCTTCCAGTCACGGACAGCCTCATCACAGCACTCATCCTTTATGGATAAGCACAGTGGGTTGTCGGCAGTCTAAAATGCTCATTGGGGAGGGTCCGGGAAGGGCATTTAGTGAGGAGGTCCTGTGTCTTTCACGGACCTCCCTCAGACAACTGGTTGGTTTTCTCCAGAAACTAGTGCCAACAATACAGAGACACTGACATAAATAGTGATACACCGTTTCTTCAACTCCATCATCATGACAAGACGTTCTTCGTATTTTAGGTAAATGACTAACCACACGTGTGTGTCCAGTTACTACACCTACTAAAGTCCTTAATCGTATACTACTCAGGGACTGGAGGTAATCTGAAACCCCCTGATTTCATAAATCTTGTAGCCTGGAGGCATCCCTGCGTGTCCTCCCAATGTTACTCCAAAACTCTCGTCTCCCGACGAGAAAGTATTAAAAGAGAGAGATAAACCATGAAAAGGCTATTTGCAAAAAATAAATAATAAAGTTGAATCCTATTTAGATAAATTGAAAGTAAAAATGATTCCTATGGATTTATATTTATTTATGTTATAGCCTATAATAATTTTTTTAAAGACCTAAAAAACAGTTGAAATATATCAAAATTAAGAATTTTAAATGGGAGGATTTAAAAACAAAAAACAGAGTAAAATAACAATGCATTTATCGTTTAATATAAAAAAATATATATATAAATAAATAATAAGAAATAATAAAACTATAATGAGATTTATTTAATTAAAAGTTATTTCTTAATAAATAGAAGCATTGAATACATTTTTTTTTTCTAAATGATTAAAAGATCATAGGTCGCTGAAAGAGATAAAGGCCTATGCTTAATCTATGTATATAAATTATAATTTTTAGGTACCATTATGGATTTGCTTAATAATTTTTTAACAATTAACTTTATATATAATTAACTTATATTAATTAACTTTATTAAGGTTATAACCAGAAAAGGTCGAAGGCCTGTATCAGTCTGAGTAAGAATATTGGTTCAAGTAGGTGATATTCTCTCTGACAGAAGGGGGTCTAGTGTCAGGAGTTCCTTAGGGTTCTGTCCTTAGGCCGGTACTTTTCACTATTTTCCTTAATAACATACCAGTTAAAGACAATGTTTTGTTGTCCCTCACACAGCCTTGTATGTGTGTCGTCTTGGTGAACGGACACAATCACTAACAGACTTGACACAGAATCTCCTTAAACTATTATAATGTTGAGGAGTAAGTCAGAGAGTAGTCTCTGTTAACCAGAGAGAGCCTCTCTTCTTTCTGCTGGATACCATTACACTATTAAAATACTTCCATAAATGGAAAATTAAAATAAATACAGAAAAAACCCAAGCGATTATTTTTCACAAAAAGACGACCGACTTTACGGAAACAGATAACTATAGCTAACAAGACCAATAGAATGATGGGTCCCCACTGTCAAGTACTTGGGGGTCACATTAGACAAATCATTAACATTTACTCCACACATAAACACAATAGTTCATAAAAGCAAAGCTCTCATACTTCAACTGTTCCCTCTCCTAAATAGACATTCTACACTGAGTGTTGGCAATAAGATACTGTTGTACAAGGTTCTGGTCAGATCTGTGATGACCTATGCTGCTCCATGTTGGAGTATAATGAGTGAGACCAACCTGAACAATTTGCAAAGGGTACAAAATAAGTTTTTTAAGGTTTGCCGTTGATGCTCCCAGATACACCCCAACTCTTGCACGAAGAAACAAAAATAGAATTTATAAAAGAACTGTTAAAGGAAATATATATGTACAACTTTCTTTCTTAGTACAGCTTATAGTGAAAATAACACAATCAAAAACATAGGATGTTACAATACAAATTGACATTTTACACATAAGAGAATTAAAAATATAATATGCCCACCACAACAATAAAGAGACTACTATAGAGCTGGGTTTTTTCCTTGTCATTTTTCCCAGCATCACACTGTGAATTATATACATACTACGTGATAGAGGAGAATTTGGTGAAGTGGTAAAGTGAAAATCTGGTACACTTAACATTGTAAATATGTAAATATCTGACAATAAAATATTATTTTATTTGAGTAAGAATAAGATCCGTATTCTTATGGGATTTCTTAAGTGGCACTGCTGACTCAGGGGACACCTGAGGAAGATGGGCTTAGAAGATGATGGCACACGCAGATTTTTTTTGGGGGGAAATGGAGGAAACTCCAATACATGTCCTCACCGAGTGCGATGCCGTCATCCAAAGAAGATTCAATAGCCTGGGTTGTTACCAAGTAGGGGAAGGAGAAATACCCACCCTAGAACCCTCCAGGATCCTGGGATTCCTTAGGGATCCCAACCTGGAGGAGGTGCTGTAGATGATCAGCGGCACCGGAGGGTACAATAGATCATCTTCGCAGTACACGACCACCCCCCCCCCCAACCATTACTAAACAAAACAGAACGCTACTGTTCCCCCCGAAATCCCCAAAAATTGAAATTTCCCGGGAAATTTAGAAAATAGAAATGATAGTTATTAATGTAGGTAAATAGTATAAAATGTTTAAAGAAAATCGTTAAAACCGTTTTCAAAAAATAAATAACCAGTAAGTAAAATCGCACTTCGGGTTAATGGAATTTCCCAAAATCTTCATGTCTGATGCTGTGTGGTAGTGCCTAAAGTCTGATCCTATGGTGATATCTAAATGGGATATCAAGTTTGAACTTTCTGCGATTTTTCATTTTTGAGCAATGCTATTCACATACATATGCACACGGACACACCATTTTCTAAAAACCACTTTTTTTTTTTGGACTCAGGGGGACATCAAAACGGTTATTTCCGGTGTGAACTCTATATGGAAAATTTGACAAGATTAGAATACTTTCTCTTACTAGGTGTAAGAGAATGTAAATAAATGCAGGATTATACCAAGTTAACAACAACGTATGTTAAAATTTTGGATTGGCTACCCCGGCACATTTGGGGGAGCATGATTGTTGTGTAAATAATTTTAATTTAATTTTAAGAAATAGGGGGTGCGAGGAATATCGAATACCCCAACCCAATAATTATTTTAGTGTTATGTGACATCATTGTGATTAGAATGAATGTATTTATTGGAATGAGAGTATTTATTGGTATGCAAGCATGTATGGATTTTTTTATTGGCATGAATCAATAATATTTAGTTGTAAGTTGAAAATGTAAGAAATATGTAGGGTATGAAGATAGGATGAAGGATGTTTATCGGACTGGGGCTAGATGATCTAATAGTTGTTAAAAATTATATTAATCAATTGGATATTAATCAATTTCGTTCAGGATATAGATAAGAGGGATGATATATATATACTTGGATATATATATATAAATTGACAGAAATTGCCTAGAACCTAATAACAATAAAAGTCTACATTCTCCTGTAATTTTGTGATTACCCTTCTAATTAATTTTTTTATTTACTATTTATGGTTGTCATTGTTGATTGCATCTTTATCTAATATAATGGACATTCGGAGACGGGTTGTCTACTGCATCGTTTAATAAGGCGCTAAAAAGAATCACTGCCCTAAGTTACAGGGCATTGCCTTTTAAGGAAGCATCTGCATAATATGAGTCTCTTTGCGGGACCCACTCTGCAAGAAATGCAGCCAAAAGGATGAGACACTGAGTCACCGTTTCACCTTTTTTTTTGGAGAGACATGGACTTGGTACTCGTGCCTGAAATTTGGCACCCATAATGGGTGATCAGAAATTTCACTCGCCTCAGCTCCCTGGCTTTTTTGTTTTTTTAATGATACAGGCTGATGTGAGGTGTTCTACGGGGGTGCACAATGGGCCCAGCAGTGGCCTAAGTGTTGAAACTCCTTGGAGATCCCCAGTTCAAGACCTTAAATTTCACCTCGACCAAATAGTGTAGATAATATATAAAGTTACGCAGGTTGAACACTGACTACGAAATTAATATAGATGATTATCTTTGTGGCAATACTAAATTAAGCAAAATACTTAACAAAGTGAAAATAAATATGATGAATAGCTTTAGATCAAAATCCTTAACTAGTCAGCACCATACCCTCTATAAAAAACATACAACCTAATGCTAACATTTTTCTAT
This sequence comes from Triatoma infestans, assembly GCA_011037195.1. Taxonomy (NCBI): domain Eukaryota; kingdom Metazoa; phylum Arthropoda; class Insecta; order Hemiptera; family Reduviidae; genus Triatoma; species Triatoma infestans. The sequence continues at coordinate 13,281 of JAAEAF010005931.1, forward strand.
AGTGAGCTTGACGGGCCGTTCGATAGGGTGGATTGTGAAGGCTAGTGGTGAACTTTTTTATTTAAATGGCTACTCCATTACTAAAGATATAAAAATTGTGCTCGCTCTATAAGTTGAGAGCCAGGGAAATTGTATTTCACTTCATAGCAATCTGCCCTATTTTGAGCGAATTCCGCCAAAGGTATTTCAAGAAGCGTTCATTAAATTTTTAATGAATTTATTGGCTATTGGAATGACTGGGGGTAATCTGGTTAAATTTTTGCAAAGAAGCTTGGAAGTATAGATTCTTTCTAGTATGTGAGTTTAACTAAAAAGTAAGTAAAGTAAAGTAATGCCTATTTTTTCAAGCGGGCTTAACGTCCAACTACCAAATTAGGTGTCGTGGACGGGGGCGGAAGCACCTATTTTACTACTAACATTTTTTAAACAAATATAAAATTTAGCAGTTATACACTGGACTCGAACTGGGGTCTTCCCACTTACAAGTCCACGCTCATGACCACTACACCAACACCCGCCCCTCTGAGTTTAACTATTGATCCTTATATTTGCAATGTTTATTGTTAATGATATATATTAAATACCTTATGACGGTATGATTCTTAATGCTTTTCATTTTTCTTTGATCTAGTTTTTAGCATTTATTTATGTTATGTAGGAGTATTCTCTTTTATTTAAGTTTGCAGTCAATGTACATTTCTGTTCCTAATTTCCCAGCTTTTATTTATGATATTACATGTTTTTTTTTTTTTTCACATTTTGTACTTTTTAGCTTTTTGTAATGTCATTTTTACTTTCTCTTACTCCTAATAAGAGGAAGTATTGTAATCGTGTCGAATTTTCGATATCGAGTTTTTCACCGGAAATATCCGTTTTGAGGTCCCCTGAGCAAAAAAGTGGTTTTTTTAGCAAATGGTCTGTGTGTGTGTGTATGTGAACAGCATAGCTCAAAAACGAAAAACCGTAGAAATTTGAAAGTTGATATTCCGTTTGGATATCACCATGGCATCTGACAGTAGGTCATCTATCAAAATTCCTCAACCGGAAGTACCAACACTAAACTTGTTGGTTTTTTTACGTTTTTGCGATTTTCTCAAAAATCGCTCCAAGGATTTTCTTCAAACTTGCTACATCAACTACACATATTAACAGTTACAACTTTTATTTGAAACATTTCTCTGGGAAAATTCATTATGGGCACTTATGGGTGGAGAGGTGGGGTTAGGTTTTCATGTAAAGTGCTATTTCAGTTTATTAGACAATTCTATCATGTAAATAATGTTAATTAGAATTAAATATGTTGTTGAAATTCCGAGTTTCCAAAAAAAAAAATCGATTTTTACTAAATGATTTTTTTTTTTTTTTCACTTTTTCGCGATTTTCTCAAAAATGACTTCAACAATTTTCTTGAAACTTCGTATATAAACTAAACATACAAAGATCTACAACTTTTATTTAAAACATTTCTCTAGGAAAATTCATTTATGGGCACTTTTTTGGGAGGGGTACGGGTTAGAGTTTCCCCTAAATTGCTATCATAGTTGATTATACAATTCCTATCATCCAAACAAAATTAATTAGAAATAAATATATGTCCATAATTCCAAGTTTCAAGAAAATTAGTAAATCGGAAGTGGCTCTTTTACTGGACAGATTTTTCAGTTTTCGACGAATTTCATTAAATTTGGTACACAAACACCATTAAATTTGTCCAATTATAATTTTGAGAACTGGAGTAAGAGAAAGTTGTGTGAGTGTTTCACACCAGATTTTTCTAGCTATTTATATTAAGTTTTCTGTTGTTGTTGTTTTTGTTGTTGTTTTTCTCTCTCACTTTCTTTCTCCTTTTGTTTTTGTAGAAGCCTGCTGTAACTATTTGTTTATAACTTTTATTTGATGACCCTTCAAATGGTCTAAGGACCATGAATATGTCTGTCATATCAATATTTTGTAGTTAATGCCTTAATTTTATGTAATATATTTTTTAATAAAGACATTATTATTATTATTATTATTATTATTATTATTATTATTATTATTATTATTATATAACGTTACTCAATAAAATCAATATACAAAGAAAATTGCTGGAGCCTACTTTTCTGAGTACCTAAAGGGAATACAAAGTTTTGAACTTACTGATGGACCTTTCGTTTTTGAGAATTTTGTTTAAAAAAAAAAAAAAAAAAACAAAAAAAAAAAACACACAGATTAATCGCTAAAAATATTATTTTTTTTTTCGTATTCAGGGGACACACAAGATTTTTGTGTCTTTTCATTTTTTTAGTAATCTAAAAAATAAAAAAAAAATTCACTTACAATCGCTGATATAGTGGATATGATGTCCAAGAATTCATCTGTACTTTAATAAATGATGAATACATAGTAAACAAGTTTAGTGGATTAACTTTTGAAACAAGTCCCCCACCCCAGAAAAGAAAAAAAACATAAAATTGATTTAAAAAAAAAAAAAAAAAAAAAAAAGGCAATTTAGAAATAGAATAATGATTAAGCGATGAAAGATTCAAATAATTTTTTGGCTATTTATTACTGGAAGAAGAGCCACTCAAAAACAAAAGACACAATATGCTAATGAGCTCTTACTAACAACTGCTCTCCTAAATTTATAATATTATGCATATTTTGATAAGATTACACAATTGAAACAAAACTTTGAAATATTGGCAGTTATATTATTTTTATCTATTTTTCTAAAGTCATTTTTATTGTGTTATCTTATGATATATATTTATTATGGACCTATTTATTTTAATGTACTCACATAAAGTATCAATTAAATATAATAAAAATAGATACAATATTTATAAACTATCCAGAATTTTTAATTCATGCCATAAATAAATCACTAAGAAGTATTACGTAATTAAAATAAATGATACATATAAAAAAAAAAAAATTAATAAACAAAGTAAAATATCGACTAACAATGGAGGAACAAAAGTGATTATAAGTTTCTGAGAAAAAGAAAAACAGACTTGCAATTATTATTATATTATTATCCGGCCAATTATCAATAATTTCATATAAAATTGCTGTAAACAATCACATTACAACACATTATTTATCTTTCAAACATATATATATATGTTTTTATCTTTCATTTACTCCTAGTTAGAGGAATTATTGTAATTGTGTCAAATTTTCTATATCCAAGTTTTCACCTGAAATACCGTTTTGAAAGGTTTCACCAAAAAAAAAAATCTGGCGTGAAACACTCACACAACTTTCTCTTACTCCAGTTATCAAAAGTATAATTGACAGTTTTTATAGTTTATGTACCAAATTAATTCAAATACGACGAAAACTGAAAAAAACCGTTCAGTAAAAGCGCACTTCCGGTTTCTCTAATTTCCTTGAAACTCGGAATTTTGGTCATCCATTTATATTTCTAATTAATTTTGTTTGGATGACAGAATTGTATAATCCAACTATGATCGCACTTAAGAGAAAAACATAACCCCACCACCCCCTAAAAGTGCCATTAAATGAATTTTCCTAGAGAAATGTTTTAAATAAAAGTTTTAGCTCTTTGTATGAGTAGTTAATATACCAATTTTAAAGAAAATCGTCGGAGCCATTTTTGAGAAAATCGTGAAAAAGTGAAAAAAATCATTTAGTAAAGTGGTAAAGTAAACGCACTTCCGGTCATCCGCTTTTTATCAAACTCGGAATTTCAACAACATATTTAATTCTAATTAACATTATTTAGATGATAAAATTGTTTAATAAACTGAAATAGCACTTTAGATGAAAGCCCCTGCCCCGTAACTGCCCTTAAATGAATTTTCCCAGAGAAATGTTTCAAATAAAAGTTGTAGCACTTTGTATGTGTAGTTGATATTCCAAGTTTGAAGAAAATCGTTGGAGCCATTGTTGAGAAAATCGCAAAATAGTAAAAAAACCAATAAGTAAAGTGGTACTTCCGGTTGAGGAATTTTGACAGATGACCCACTGTCAGATGCCATGCTGATACCTAGACGGAATATCAAGTTTCAACTTTCTACGGTTTTTCGTTTTTGAGCTATGCTGTTCACATATATACAACACACACACACACACAAACACATCACGCACAGAGCATTTGCTAAAAACCGCTTTTTTTGGACTCAGGGAACCTCAAAACGGATATTTCCGATGAAAACTTGATCGAAAATTTGACCCGATTACAATACTTCCTCTTACTAGGAGTAAGAGAAAGTAAAAAATTGGTTTTTAGCAAATGTTTTGTGTGTGTGTGTGTGTGTGTGTGTGTGTGTGTGTGTGAGAGAGTGTGTATGTATGTGAACAGTATAATTCAAAAATGAAAAATCGCAAAGAAGTTCAAACTTGATATTCCGTTAGGGTATTACCATGGGACACCGATAAGTACGTTATCTGTCAAAATTCCACAACCGGAAGTACCACTTTACTATATATATATATATTTTTTTTTTTTTTTTTATATACGTGTAAGGGTACTTACTTTTGACGGAAGGGTGGTGTTATGTTGTCCTCTAAAAGTGCTATTTCAGTTTATTACAACAATTCCATAACCTAAATAATATTAATTAGAATTAAATATGTTGTTGAAATTCCGAATTTAAAGAAAAATCAGATGACCGGAAGTGTGTTTTTACTGATAAGTAATTTTCAGTTTTCTGCTATTTTCTATACAAACGGCTCAAACGATTTTTTACTTTCTCATACTCCTAGTAAGGAGGAAATATTGTAATCGTCTCAAATTATCTATATACAGTTTTCACTAGAAATATCCGTTTTGAAATCTCCTCAGTCCAAACAAGTGGTTTTTAGAAAATGGTGTGTGTGTCTGTGTGCGTGCGTGTGTGGCGTGCGTGTATGTATGTGAACAGCATAGCTCAAAATGAAAAGCCGTAGAAACTTGAAACTTAATATTACGTTTAGGTATCACCATGGCATCTGACAGTACGTTATCTGTCAAAATTCTTCAACCGGAAGTACCACTTTACTAGTAATTTTTTTTTTTACTTTTTTGCGATTTTCTCAAAAATGGTTCCAACGATTTTGTTGAAACTTCAAATATCAAACTATACATACAAAGAGCTACAACTTTTATTTTTTGAAACAATGCTCCAAAAAATTCATTTAAGGGCACTTTTGGGGTAAGGGGAGGGGTTTACGGCATCCTCTAAAGTGCTATTTCAGTTTATTAGACAATTTTGTCATATAAATAATGTCAATTAGAATTCAATATGTTGTTGAAAATCCGAGTTTGAAAAAATCGGATGACCAAAAGTGCGTTTACTTAAATCACTTTTATTAAATGATTTTTTTTTAAACATTTACGCATTTTTCTCAAAAATGGCTGAGACGATTTTCTTGAAACTTCCTATATAAACTAACCATTCCAAGATCTACATCTTTTATTCAAAACATTTATCTGGGAAAATTCTTTTAAGGGCACTTTTAGGGTAGAGATGGGGTTAGTTACAGCTTCCTCTAAAGTTGTATCATAGTTGATTATACAATTCCTATCATCCAAACAAAATTAATTAGAAATAAATAGATGGCCAAAAATTCCAAGTTTTAAGAAAATTAGTAAACCGGAAGTGCGCTTTTACTGAACAGTTTTTTCGACGAATTCCGTTATATTTGGTACACAAACTATAACATTTGTCAATTATAATTTTGAGAACAGGAGAAGAGAAAGTTGTGTGAGTGTTTCACACCAGATATTTTTTTTTTTTTGAATTATCACGGAAACTACTGCAAACACGATTCCCTTTAAATTTGGGCATGTTAAAACTGCAACTGAGAAAATTTTGTGGTATTAAATGAATTCTGAATGTTATAAACGAAATTTTACAAATACTTCCTTTTATATATATTTATAGTAAACTGCTGAGTATAAAGGAATGGAGTAGTTCTATTTTTTTAAAAGTATTTTAATGCTGATAAATTAAGTTTTAATGTTAATAATGTAAACTACATCAGCTGTTTGTGTGGAATAATGCTGGCTTTTATAAATAATCATGCAGAGTTATCCATATTAAGTTAGAATAAGTTTTATGTCTGTATAACTGTTACAGACTCTACTCAATCTTTTATTATTATGTACCTTCCAATAAAACTCAAAAAAAAAAATCTAGTAGGCATTACTCACACAACTCTTTCTCTTACACCTGTAAGTATACAAATAACAAATTTTCTTGAAACTCAAATTTGACATGTTTGTCTTAAACCAGAGTTGGTGGAGGGGATTAGTATCATCTACCTACTAACCCTGGCAGGTAGAGAATGTGATTTATACTGTGGCTCAGTAAAGCGCATAAATAATACTGAAACAGCATCGTATAACATTTGAAATTCAATTTTTTTTTTTTTTACTTTCTCTGAATCCTAGTAAGAAGGAAGTATTGTAATCGTGTCAAATTTTAGATATCGAGTTTTCACCGGAAATATCCGTTTTGAGGTCCCCTAAGTCCAAAAATAACTGTTTTTTAGCAAATGGTCTGTGTTTGTGTATATGTGAACAGTATAGCTCAAAAACGAAAAACTGTTGAAAGTTGAAACTTAATAACACCCATTTAGGTATCACCATAGGATCTGACAGTAGGTTATCTGTCAAAATTCCTCAACCGGAAGTATCACTTTACTAGCTGTTTTTTTTTTTTTTTTAGCTGTTTATGATTTTCTTCAAATTTGTTACATCAACTACACATACTACCAACTAACTACAAGTTTTATTTGAAACATTTCTCCGGGAAAATTCATTTAAGGGCACTTTTAGTGGAGGGTTGGGGTTATGTTTTTCACTAAAATACTATCATAGCTGGATTATACAATTCTATCATCCAAACAACACTAATTAGAAATAAATAAATAGCCATAATTCCATATTTCAAGACAATTAGTAAACCGGAAGTGCGCTTTTATTAAACAGTTTTCGACGAATTTCATTAAATTTGGTACATAAACTATAAAATTTATTCAATTATAATTTTGAGAACTGAAGTAAAATGAAACTTGTGTGAGTGTTTCACACCAGATTTTTTTTTTTTTTTTTTTAATTTTAATTTTTACTTTCTCTTACTCCTAGTAAAAGAAATTATTGTAATCGGTCAAATTTTCGATACCGAAGTTTTCACCGGAAATATCCGTTTTTGAGGTCCCCTGAGTCAAAAAACATCGTTTTTAGAAAAAATGGTCTGTGAGTGTGTGTGTCTGTGTATAGTCCTTGTGTATGTGAACAGCATAGCTCAATAACAAAACATTCATAGAAAGTTGGGAATTCATATTCCGTTCGTTATCTGACTAAATTCCTTAACCAAAAGTACCACTTTACTGATTTTTTTTTTTTTTCATTTTTGCAATTTTCTCAAAAATGGTTCCAACGATTTTCGTCAAACTTGGTATGTCAACTACACATACAAAGTGCTACAACTTTTATTTGGAACATTTCTTCGGAAAAATTGTATTAAGAGCACTTTTGGGGTTACGGTTTCCACTTAAGTACTAGGTTCAATTTATTATACAATTCTATCGTCTAAATAATATTAATTAGAATTAAAATATATCGTTAAAATTCCAAGTTTTAAGAAAATTAATAAACCGGAAGTTTTGTTTTTACTGAAGTTTTTTCGTTTTTTACTTTCTCTTACTATTAGTAACAGGAAGTATTGTAATCGTATCAAATATTCAATATTGAGTTTTCACCGGAAATATCCGTTTTGAGGTCCTCTGAGTCTAAAAAAATGGTTTTTAGCAAATGGTCTTTGTGTGTGTATGTATGTATGTATGTATGTGAACAGCATAGCTCAAAAATGAAAAATCGTAGAAAGTTCAAACTTGATATTCCGGTTAGGTATCACCATGGGATCCAACAGTGGGTCATCCGTCAAAATTCCTCAAGCGGAAGTACCACTTTACTAGTTTTTTTTTTTTTACGTTTTCGCGATTTTCTCAAAAATCGCTCCAAGGATTTTCTTCAAACTTGCTACATCAACTACACATATTAACAGCTACAACTTTTTTTTGAATCATTTCTCTGGGAAAATTCATTAGGCCCTTAGGGGGAAGAGGTGGTAGGTTTTTCATCTAAAGTGCTATTTTCAGTTTATTAGACAAGCATCATCTAAAAAGGTGTAATTAAATTTAATATGTTGTTGAAATTCCGAGTTTAAAGAAAAAATTGGGTGATAACCGGAAGTGCGTTTACATTACCACTTTATTAATGATTTTTTCAACTTTTTTTGTTTCGCGATTTACTTAATTGGCTCCGACGATTTTCCTTGAAAGCATTTTATATCAACTAGTAACAAAGATCTATAACTTTTATTTAAAACATTTCTCGGGGAAAATTCATTTAAGCGCACTTTTGGGGGAGTGGTGGGGTTACAGCTTTCTCTAAAGTGGTATCATAGTTGATTATACAATTCTATCATCCAAACAAAATTAATTAGAAATAAATAGATGGCCTAAATGCCAAGTTTTAAGAAAATTTGTAAGCCGGAAGTGCGCTTTTACTGAAGAGTTTTTTCAGTTACTGACGAATTTCGTTATATTTGGTACACAAACTATAACCTTTGTCAGTTATAATTGTGAGAACAGAGTACGAGAAGTTGTGTGAGTGTTTCACCCCAGATTGTTTATTCAGTTTCCTTTCTGTCTTTTTTTTTCCATATAAAATCTGGTGTGAGACACTCACACAACTATCTCTTTATTTCCGTTTCAAATTGTAATTGATAAATTTTTTTTTATAGTTAGTGTACCAAATTTAATGAAATTCGTCGAAAAGTGAAAACACTGTCCAGTAAAACTGTCCGGTTACTAATTTCCTTGAAACTCGGAATTTGGGTCATATATTAATTTCTAGTTATTTCAATTTGGATGACAGAATTGTATAATCAACTGTGATAGCATTTTAAAGAAAAACATAACCCCCCTCCCCCAAAAGTCCCCGTAAATGAATTTATCAGGGGAAAAGTTTCAAATAAAAGTTGTAGCTCTTTATATGTATAGTTACAACACTGGTTTAAAGAAAATCGTTGGAGCCATTTTCGAGAAAATACCAGAAAACTGAAAATTAGTTTCAGAAAAACGCACTTCCGGTTATCCGATTTTTTTCAAACTCAGAATTTCAACAACATATTTAATTCAATTAACATTATTTAGATGGCAGAATTGTCTAATAAACTGAAATAGCACTTTAGATGGAAACCTAACCCCACCCCTCCCCCAAAAGTGCCCTTCAATGTATTTTCCCGGAGAAATGTTTCTAATAAAGTTGTAGCTCTTTGTATGTGTGCTTGATGTTTAAAGTTTAAAGAAAATCGTCGGAGCCATTTTTGAGAAAATCGCAAAAAAGTAAAAAATCCAACTAGTACAGTGGTACTTCCGGTTGAGGAATTTTGACAGATAACATAGTGTCAGATCCCATAGTGATACCTAAACGGAATATCAAGTTTCAACTTTCTACGGTTTTTCGTTTTTGAGCTATGATATTCACATACATACGTACATAAATACACAAACAGTCCACTTGCTAAAAACAACATTTTGGACTCAGGGGACCTCAAAACGGATATTTTCCGGTGAAAACCGATATCGAAATTTGACACTATTTACAATACTTCCTCTTTTACTAGGAGTAAGAGAAAGTATATACCCCAAATCTCCCGCAAAAGGCTTACATGACTTTTCCCAGGAGAATTATTTTAAATAACAGGATGTAGTCTTTGTATGGTTGTATTGATAGATCAAGGTTTAAACAAAAAAATCTTCGGAGGCCATTTTTTGGGAAAATGCAAAAAAATAACTAGTAAAGTGGTACTTGCGGTTGAGGAATTTGACAGATAACGTAATGTCAGATCCTGGTGATATCTAAACGAAATATCAGTTTCAACGTTCTATGGTTTTTCGATTTTTGAGCTACTGTTCACATACACCCACATACCATTTTTCTCTAAAAACCTTTTTGTTTTGTTAGACTCAGGGACCTCAATACGACTATTTCCGGTGAAAACTCGATATCGAAAATTTTACACGATTACAATACTTCCTCTCTTATTAGGGAGGAATAAAGAGAAACTATAATACGGATGAATTTCATTAAATTTATTACATTAACTATAAAAGTTTGTCAATTATAAATTTTGAAAATTGGAGCAAATAGAAAGTTTGTGTGAGTGTTTCACACCAGATTTTGATTGTTCATCTTAATATTATATTTAAATAAATACTTTAGTAATGAGTTTTTAAGATGTTGACCTAATCTGTCATATAAATTAAAACAAGAAATAGAGTACATTTGAAAAAAATTCCTTTCAGCCCTACCCTTATAAATATACTAACAAAAAAAAGAGGTTGTCACAGACCTTTCTAAATAACTTGGAGATTATTTTATTAAAGTAGACCCTATTGAGCAAGGGATTTTACAGGTAGATCACAGTACCTGCTGGCCATAAAACTGACATATTACTTTGATTTAAGAGAGGCTTTAGAAAAGTAAAAATATGGTGTGGAGGATACTAACTGGGCAATTCTCTTATGCACTTTATAAGATTTAAGTTCAAATTATTTTTTCTAAACTTATAATTTGACTTTCTCTTATTCCTAGTAAAGAGGAAGTACTGTAATCGTGTCAAATTTCGATATCGAGTTTTCAACGGAAATATCGGTTGAGTCTAAAAAATTTGGTTTTTAGTAAATGTTCTCTGTGTGTGTGTGTTTTAAGTGAACAGCGTAGCTCAAAAACGCAAAAACCGTAGAAAGTTGAAACTTGATATTACGTTTAGGTCTCAGAATGGGATCTGACAGTACGTTATCTGTCAAAATTCCTCAACCGGAAGTACCACGTTTAACAGTTTTTTTTTTTTTTTTATTTCTAAGTATTTTTCAGTTCGCTATATTCCTAAACGCTCCAATGATTTTCTTCAAACTAATTATGTGAACTACACTCTAAAGAGGCCAGCTACAATTTTTATTTGAAACATTTCTCCTGGTAAAGTCATTCATAGGGCTTTTCGTGAAGAAATGGGTGGGTGTAAGGGAATGTTAACACTACAATGTTCTTAAGTTTAATTATACACAATTCTAACACCATTTAAACAAAATTTAATTAGACATAATATATATGGCTATAATGGAGTTTATGATTAGAGAAATTGGGTTTGATTAATTAGAACAAGATATGACGACAACTATAATTTACACAAAACTGTACTGGACTTTATATTAATTTTTATAAATATAAGGTGGGAGTATCGATCTGACATAATAATAATATAATAATAATAATATACTTTATTCAAAAATACAAAAAACAATCAAAAATACAACTGTTAATAAAAGAAAAGTATATACGGCTTGGATAAGTATCCGTCAGCCGGAGGTTGATGCGATCAATTTTCAGCATCAAAAGTAAAAATACAAAAGGCAACTAAGAAAATTAATATAAAATAGAAGAAATTATTTTCTTTCTTGGTTTTCGATGTAAATATAATTGAGTAGAACATGGAAAGAATGATATGATTATACAAGATTGAGAAGCAGAACGAGCTATGCACTAAACATTATAAAAATAAACAAACTGCAATAGTACTCTTTTTGTTGCAATTAATCTGTCTAAAAATTGAACTCTTGAACCAGTTCATATCTATAAAACCATGCAGAGCGTACGTATTTAATTAACCCCTTGCAATTCAGTGAATTCAGAAGGCACCTAAGAGACTGTAGCGAAAGAGTCCTCACACCTAAGTAGAGCAAGCGAAACTCCGCTAATATAGGACATTCTGCAAGAAAGTGCACTATATCCTCTTTGGCTCTACGATTACACAGTGAACAGAGTTCTATCTCTCGCTCAGCCCAGGGTGTAAAATTCAAAAATAATAATTCCCCTCTCATTTTAAATAACCATCGCAAATCGTTCAGCGACAAGTGCTTAGAAGGACAGTCCGCATCAAATGAAAAAATCCTTACACTCAGGTCTAATTTCTTATAGAATAGAAATCGTGAAGATTGTCCTGCACGCATCACAGACTCATCTCTATACGCTAGTCTGATTTTATCTAATAGAACCGACAATTGACGTTCAAGTAACATTACATTATTCGCAGAGAATTCCAATTCGCAATTATATTTCTGCGCCAAAACAACCCATTTCTCAAACCAGAAAGTTCTGCGCCTGATGACTTCCAACGCCAGTATCCTGGGAAGCCGGTGTGCAGGAAACTCCAGTACCTTCAGACAATATCTGAAGTGTAAACTTAAAGTGAACACTTCAAGCAAGTCAACACCCGTTTCGAGATATAGCATGTAGTTAGGGGTAATCGATGGAAGAGAAAAGAGCTTCTTGATAAAAAATCTCAACAACTTTTCCAGGGCCTCATACCGCTGGAATCCCCAAATCTGTGCCGCGTAGCAGGCAATCGCTCTGCATACCGAATTAAATATCTGATATTTATGAGAGAGAGGTACCATTTTAGTTGAAATAACTCCCATCCATACAGAGTTTAGGGCCAGCTTGGCTGCAGAAACCTTCTCCTTAATGTGGGTGTCAAAGTGAGGCGAGGCGTCATAGTAACTCCCTCAGTGATATGACACGATGCGATGTATGTGGTTGAATGTGATAGATGTCTAGATCTCTTACTGGCTTATATACAGGTTCTCCCCACTATAGGCTGCTTAAGTCAGAGATTACCAGAGAGAGTCCGTTTTCTCTCGGTCGGGCTTGGCTCTCTCTCTCTCTCTCTCTTGCCGTTACAACGGTCAAAATTCCAAGTTTCAAAAAAAATTAGTAAAACCGGAAGTGTGTATTTTTACTGAACAGTTTTTTTTTCTTTTTTTTCTTTTCACTTTTTGTAATTTTCTTCATAAAAACATCGACAAATTTCCATTCAATTTCGTATACTAACTATAAATTTTGTTATTAAATTTATAGTTTAAGGGATGTATTTATATAATTGTGTTAAATTTTCAATATCAAGTCTTCACCGGAAACTATAAAACCGGAAATACACGTTTTGATGTCCGTTGTGTTGGTAAAAGTACTTTTTAGAATATGATGTTAGGTTTTCTTTTTTCCCTCTAAAGTGTTCTTATTTCAGTATATTATGCAATTGTGTCATCTAAATAATATTAATTAGAATAAAATTAGATATTGTTAGAAATTACAAGTTTAAAAAAAAAATGGATGACCTGAAATGCATTTTTACTGAATTGTATTTTTCAATTTTATATTATTTTTTTTGGAAAAGTGGCTCCAAAGATTTTCTTTAAACTAGGAATGTGAACTATACATAATAAAGAGCTACAAACTTTTATATGAAATATTTCTCGTACTAAAGTCATTTAAGGGGGGATTTTTGGTGAAAGGGCGGGGGTAATGTTTACCTCTTAAGCCCTATCGTAATTCATTATACAATTCTACCATCTAAACAAAATTAATTAGATTATAAATAGATTGCCAAAATTCTGAGTTTCAATAACAAAAAAAAAAAAAATTAAGTGAACGAAGTGCGTTATATACTGACAGGTTTTTACTTTCTCTTACTCTAGTAAGAGGCAGTATTGTAATCGTGTCAAATTTTCGATATCGAGTTTTCACCGAAATATCCGTTTTGAGGTCCCCTGAGTCCAAAAGTGGTTTTTTAAGCGATGGTCTTGTGTGTGTGTGTATGTATGTGAACAGCATAGCTCAAAAACGAAAAATCGTAGAAAGTTCAAACTTGATATTACGTTTAGGTATCACCATGGGATCTGACGGTGCGTTATGTGTCAATATTCCTCAACCGGCAGTACCACTTTACTAGTTGTTTTTTTTACGTTTTTGCAATTTTCTCAAAAATTGCTCCGAAGATTTTCTTTAAACTTGCTATATCAACTACACATACAAAGAGCTACAACTTTTATTTGAAACATTTCTCCAGAAAAATTCATTTAAGGGCACTTCTGGGGGAGGGGTGGGGTTAGGTTTTCATCTTAACTGCTGTTTCAGTATATTAGACAATTCTGTCATCTAAATAATGTTAATTAGAATTAAATATGTTGTTGAAATTCCGAGTTTGAAAAAAATAGATAACCGGAAGTGCGTTTTTTACTGAAATATAATTTTCAGTTTTCTGGTATTTTCTCGAAAATGGCTCCAACGATTTTCTTTAAACCAGCGTTGTTAACTATACATATAAAGAGCTACAACTTTTATTTGAAACTTTTCCCCTGATAAATTCATTTAAGGGGATTTTGGGGGAGGGGGGTTATGTTTTTCTTTAAATGCTATCACAGTTGATTATACAATTCTGTCATCCAAATTGAAATAACTAGAAATTAATATATGACCCAAATTCCGAGTTTCAAGGAAATTAGTAAACCGGACAGTTTTACTGGACAGTGTTTTCACTTTTCGACGAATTTCATAAAATTTGGTACACTAACTATAAAATTTGTCAATTATAATTTTGAGTACTGGAGTAAGAGAAAGTTGTGTGAGTGTTTCACACCAGATTTTTTCAGTTTTCGATGAATTTCGTTAAATTTAGTGCACAAACTATAAAATTTGTCAATTATAATTTTGAGAAC